>JBBMOL010000595.1:0-133785 GCA_037954665.1 Laguncularia racemosa
AATATAACCTAGAAGTAAACTTGTTTATTTTTACTTAGGGACTCAAATTTTAAACTCTTAGACCTTTCCAAAATTCCCTAAAGCTAAATAAAAGGGGTTTAAATTTGTTTCTTAAAGATTTCACTATTAATTTTAACCATGTATTCAAAATCACAACGTGGGTGGGGTTTAAAACTTTTTGAACAAGGTAAAATTTCACATTTTGTAGTTTTGCTTTTAATTACAACTTTTTAGTAAATCCCCAGATGCATGATTTTTTTTGAAAAATTTTTGCTTAAAATTGTTTTAAGGAAAAACATTCAGAGTAAAAGTTGTTCTCTTTTCTCTAAAATTGTTTTTATCCTCCCCCCCCCACATTTTTAAGCTTAAAACAGTGTCCTCCTGTTTCCAAATTCAGCACAATGAAAAGGGGAAATTTTGAAAAACTTTCAAGGGAACATTTTAAAAAAAAGGAAAATTAAGGGGAAGAAAGGGAAAATTTCTGGTACTTCCCTGGGTATTGGAGTTCCCCCTTTAAGCTCTGGAAAAGTTTTCATCGGGTTTAAATGTGTATCCCTTTTTTTTCAGCGGATCCAAAGATTTTTTAAAAAACTACACAAAAATAAAAACAAAAGCAAAACAAAACAAAAAATTGGATATAATTTTTTATATAAAAAATATATATATATATTATAATATATTTGACATGGGTTCCTCCCACGAAGCGCCTTTCTTTTAAGTCTTTGGCCCAGACGTTCCTGGCTAGATGTTTAGATAAGGATTTTGATTTTCCCGCTTGGGTGCCCCGTGGGGATGGGGGTTTTAACATCCCGCAACAAAAACAGTGGGGGATATGCTAGGATGTTTCGTGGCCCCTCATAAATTTTTAAAAAATTTTAAACACTTCACCATCAAATTTTCCCTAGGGGAGGGTGCCATCATTTTCATCAATTTTTGTTTTTGAAGTCTTAAGGAATGGTCGCCCTAATAATATTAGTGATGAAGTATGAAATCACTATCGTCCATGTCAAGCACATAAAAATCAACAGGAAAAACCAACCCATTGACTTGAACTAAAACATCCTCTAAAACTCCCTTAGGATAAACATTGGACCTGTCAGCAAGTTGAACAATGACACCCGTTTCCTTCAAGGGACCAACATTTAAACATGATAAACAGACAAAGGCATGACATTGATAGAAGCTCCTAAATCAACACATGGCTTTAGGATTCCAAGATTACCTATTTTGCAAGGAATAGTAAACATACCTGGATCCTTGCATTTAGGAGGAAGCTTCTTCTGAATAATAGCTGTAACTTTTTTCACTCACACTAATTTTTTCATTGCCTTTCAGCTTCCTTTTGTTAGTGCATAAGTCTTTGAGAAATCTAGCATAGCGCAGTATTTGCTTAATTGCATCAAGCAAAGGAATATTTACCTCAACTTTGCGAAAAGTTTCCAGAATCTCTTTTTCTTCCGCTTCATTCTTGGATTTCGCTAATCTGGAGGGGAAAGGAGGTGGTATCAATGTGACCTTTGATGGCTCAACTAGAGACTTGCTAACTGGTTGCCCTGCTGGCTGGGAGTCGAAATCTCTTTCTTGGTCTCCTCCTTAAGATTAGACGGATGCCCTTTCTTATTTGATCCCTGCAATTTTGTTCCTTTTCTAAAGGGTAATTGCATTAACGCTTTGCTTCGGGTTTGTAATAGTTTGAGAAGGTAACTTACCTTGAGTTTCTAACCTATTGACAGCAGAAGCAAGTTGGCTTACCTGATTCTCCAAGTTTTGAATGCTTTGCTTTGTTTTCTCCTGAAATTGTTTGGTATTAACAGCGAGAGACTTAACAATGTCCTCAAGAGACATACCTGAAGTGGAAGGAGCTTGGGGTACTTGGTGTGATGACTTAGGCTGGAATTGTTGTGGGTTATTGCCATATCGGAAGTTAGGATGACCCCTCCATCCAGGATTGTAAGTATTCGAGTAGGGGTCATACTTCCTTTGCGGTTGTCCTGGAAATCCGCCTACAGCATTGGCGTGTTCATGGTTGTCATCTTGCAATGTGGGGCAACATGTCGGTCGGATGATTAGGAGCAGCACAAATTCCACAAGCCTTCACCCGCTGTGTTTTTCCAAGAGCTAGCTGCTGCACAAGGGAGGTTAGATTAGAAATTTGATGTTCAAAGTTAGACACACTTACCTCTTTTACCTTCCTTGAAGATGTATCATGCCTATACCCAAATTGTTGCGAATTGGCAGCCATAATGGAGATCAATTCCCTAGCTTGACCAGGGGTTTTGTTTACTATGGCGCCTCCACTTGCAGCATCCATCATCTTCCTCTCCATCGGAAGTAGGCCTTCGTAAAAATATTGGATGAGGAGTTGTTCAGATATCCCATGTTGTGGGTAGCTTGCACACAGTGCTTGAACCTCTCCCAATACTCATGAAGAGTCTCGGTGTCCCTCTGTTTTATACCACAAATTTCTCTTCTTATACCAACGACTCTGGATGCTGGGAAGAATTTGTCTAAGAAGAGTCTCACCATATCTGTCCAAGTGGTGATAGAACCTGGAGGCAAATAAAACAACCAATCTTTAGCTTTAGTACTTAAAGAAAACAGAAAAGCACGTAGCTTGATTTGTTCGTCGGTTATTCCTTGCGGCCTCATACTAGAACACACTATATGAAACTCTTTCTAATGCTTGTGAGGATCTTCATTCTCAAGACCATGAAAAGTGGGTAGCAGATGTATCAACCCAGATTTCAACTCGAATTCCACAGCTAGTTCGGGATAGTGAATACAAAGTGGTTGTTGATTCACATCTGGCGTAGCCAACTCCCTTAAGGTTCTCTCGGGATTTGCCATATCGTCTTCTTTTTCTGAATCAAGGGATGAATCAGATAAATCCGATGCTAAGTTCAATCTAGTGGATGATCTAGCTTCTTGTCGCAGCCTCTTTAGAGTCTTCTCAATCTCCGGATTATAAGTTAGTTCACCTGTCTGAGAAGAACGAGTCATACAAGAATAGAAATAAATTTGACATCAATCCCCGGCAACGGCGCCAAAATTTGATGGGTGTCGAATCCAACAAAATAAAACCTACTCCTAGACAATTATACGATTTGCATATAGCGGTGAGTAGGGTCGAATCCACAGAGATTGGTTTAAATTTATTTCTATCCAAGGAGAATAAAAGGAAAAGGAAAATGGGGTTTGGTTTGTGAATCGAATAAAGTTAAAACAAGATAAGAAAATTGAATATTGATAAAAGCCTAGCCAAAGGAATCAGATAGTTTAATTCAAGGAATTGATCATCGATGCAAATGTTTTCTATTCTTATTCCTAGATAAACTGGTTATGGTTATTAACAAGCTCTAACAACCTATCTCTCCATACTTCCTCGATAACCAAGAGAAGCTCTTTGATTATTTCTCTTATCGATTAGACAACCCCAGACAAGCGCTTAGGATTTAATCTACCAATAGCATTAAAAACTAGAGAGACCACCAATTCATGCCAGTAGATTATAAGAAACCTATTTAAACATGATCACACACCTCCATAACATGAATTCGATCATCTATTTTATAACCAAAACATGTTATTGTGTCACTAAGACTAGAACAATCAAACAATTAAGGATTTGGCGTGCTAGTTGACAATATATTAACTTGCTAATTGAGTAGAAGAGCTCTATCATACCAATCAACAAAGATAATAATGACAAAACGATCAGAAGATATATGAATATCCGAAAACAACGAATAGATTAAATACAAGTCAATTAGACCTCACAATTCGTGGAGAATTAAACATCTATGACCCTTTGGCTAGAAAAGTAGCTTAGCTACTCATGTTCATCAACAAAACGAAAATAAAAAGTAGAAACATCATGAACCCGGGTTGCCTGCTCTGCCTCCAAGATGATCTAAGGTTCTTCAAGATCCCAAAGATTCCAAAGTTATCCTCACCCTCTAGGGTTGGTTCTATTTATATTGTTAGAGGGATGGCATGTGATCTTTTGCTAGCAAGATACGAAAATATCTTTCCTTTTCCAAGTAGATTTCGAGAAGTGAATCTTCGTCTGCCCGGCACGCCCTAACACATGGCCGTGGATCAAGACGTGCCTTCTTCTGTGCATAATTCACGTATCATCTTCAGTGTCCATGTGTAGCACGGTCTTCACCACGGCTAGATCTTAGGCCGTGCCTTCCTCTGTGCATAATCAACAAGTCTTCTCCTTGGCATGTCTAGCTTCCCCCACGGCTTCAAGCACGGTTTCTCCCACGGCTTCCACCACGGCCGTGCCCTAAGCCGTGTCTCTCTCTGTTGAAAGTCCACATTTCAACCTTCTTGTCCAGTGTGTAACACGGTTTGCGCCATGGCCGTGCCTCAAACTGTGCTTCCGATACACAGCCGTGTATTTCAACCGTGTATCTTCCTGTTGATTCAAAACCAAGTACACGGCCGTGTACTTCGATTACACGCTTATGTACTTCCCTCGGCGGTGTAAATCCTTGTCTTGATCCAAGTTGTAGATGACTTCTCTAATTTACTTGAATTAGCATCCTTGACTCCATTTAACCTGATTTATCACCATAATAGAATTAAGTACCATTTCCTTATGATTTCTATAAAATCAATAATGAATTAACACAATTTATACTATAAAGATTAAGTATAAAATGGCTCTATCATCTGTAAAAAGAAGAAAAATTGAAAACATAATATGTGTCAAAAAGAAATGTGTTTAAAAGCAATAAAAAGTTTTTTTTTTACTTATCAAGGGTTTTTATTGTCATAAAAAGGGAGAGAATGTTAAGTTCTCTTAATGATAATCTTGATGATAATAAAAAGTTAAGAGTTTACTAACTATGTTATTAAGTGTGCAGATAAATAATAAACATGAATTTTAAACTAATTAGTCTCAAACTCTCAAGTCAGAAGGTAACTTAGAAAGTAACTCAAGGATTGGCTTAAAAAGTAGACTTGCTATATGATTTTTTAAGCTTTTAGTGAAAAGGTAACTCAGAGACTAACTCAGAAAGTAGACATGCTATATGACTCCCCAAGCTTTCAATTAGAAGTCAAAAGGTAACTCAGACAGTAGCGTGGAAAGTGACTTAAAGAGTAGACTTGCTGTATAAAGAAATGAACAACATGTTATAAGATAAGTTTATATTTTGAATGTTTAATTAACTTGAAGGCCTAGCTTTATAGTGAATGTATTTTGGTAATGTATTCAAAATGTTCCACAAAGTTGGTTAACATATCTCGGGGATTTATATTTATAATAATTTTAATTATTGAAATTATTGTTGGTCCTGATCTAATGGAGTAGAGCATGTGTAACAATAATTATATTTTTCAAAATTTAAATCAACTATTTGAGGAGCGAAAACTACTCAAAATGGATAATAATCGAAATCCACTATATTTTCAAGGAATACGAGCTGTTGAAACTATTCTGATTATGAAGTAACAATATATAACTAGTTATTTTTGAATATGAAGCTGAGTGATTATCTTCAATAGGTATCCAAAACAAATTCAACATCTCAGTTCACCATTTATAGCCATTGTGATAAAAAAATTAAATATACATCTTGAGCATACAATAGAAAAAAGAGAGAATAAAGAATAAAACAGAGTTGAACATAACACGAGAGAATGAAGAACAAAACAAAGTTGAACACAACATGAGGGAACATAAAAAAATTTGAAATATCATTAACTCAAAATTTGTTTTCTATACCAAAATTGTGAGGACTACTTTTTCTTTATTCCTCATCACCTTTGATAGTTGTTGTAGGGGCTATATCAGAAATAGGCTTTGCGTTCAGAATTAGCCAAGAGATAGCTAGGAGTTTGAAAGAGTGAATTGTAATCACTATTTGTAATTCTTATTTTGTGATTAAATATAGTGGAATATTGTTGATGTTAAGGGGAGAATGTTAAGTTCTCTAATTAGTTTTGATGTTAAACAAAAGAGGAATGAGTGTAATGAATGTTTAAGATAGTACGTAATTTTTTCTAAAGTTAAACAAGGATACAGAAGCTTGTTCAGAACCTTCAAAAGTGTTATATAAGCTATTTTCGTTCTGACAAAAGGTGTTTCAGAAGTTGTGTAATATATCCGTAGTTATCGTGGTAACCTTTCAGAAGAACTTTCAGAACCTTCATAAAAAGGAGAACAGTTGACAGGTTTGTTTCAGAAGCACTTTCAGAACCTTCAGGACAGTTAACAAGTTTGCTTCAGAAGCACTTTCAGAACCTTTCATATCTGTTATGAATTTTTCCAGATTACGTTCTAAATTTTATATCGATAGTTTTAATAAATTTCAAGGCCTAGCTCCACGTGTCAAGTATTTTTGGGTAACATACTTGATGTGTTTTACTAAAGTTGGATTTTATATCAAAGGTTTTTTAATTTACATAAAGTTTTACAAGATTTTATTCAAAGATTTCATTTTATGATAAAGTGAGATCATATAGGATTTACAGGTTTTATCCAGATTTAAAATTGGATATTTGTACTATATTTTGGGAGATCCAGCAGTTACAAAGATAAGGATAAGAGATATGGTTGTTATATCAAGATATGGTTCCACAATGTGAGGGATATCTTCAACAAACTTGATCCAAGAGATATATCCAAAGAAGATCTCGGTTAAACTAATTATCCAAGCTTATCCTCATCAAGAATATCACGAATGCAGATCAGTTACAAAGATAAGGATAAGAGATATGGTTGTTATATCAAGATATGGTTCCACAATGTGAGGGATATCTTCAACAAACTTGATCCAAGAGATATATCCAAAGAAGATCTCGGTTAAACTAATTATCCAAGCTTATCCTCATCAAGAATATCACGAATGCAGATCTTCCTCAACAGATCCAACTTATTTTTGAATTGAAAAATTCAAAAATAAATACAAGATTATCACGTGGAAAGTAGCCGTTATGTTTTCTCCATATATAAGGTGTTTAATTCAAATGAAAAAGTGGAGTGAAGAACGTTGAAAAAAACCAGAAAAAGGAACGTTGTTGAAAGAAAAAAATTACACACGAGAAGAAAAGACTCATACATCTCAAGCAAATATCTTTACATATATATGTGATCTAGAGGAAATTTGTTATTCCTCATTGTTGTTGTTGTTGAGATTCCTTCGTGGAAAGGGAATTGTTTGTTGTTTCATCACTGTAGATGAGTGATTAGCTTAGTGAAGAAGCTAGAAAGACTCAACAGTGAGACTTTACCTTAAAGAGGCTTGTGTTGTGTATCTTTGATTTGTTGATATAGTGAAACACAACCGGTATAGACAACCAGGACCTCGCGTGGAGCTGAAGAGAGGACTGATGCTTGAGGCGGAACCTCTATAAATATTGAGCATTTTACTCTTCTCTACTTTTATTTACTGCACATTATTGTTCTTTGTTATTGTTATTCACGTGATTTTATTAGTTAAGAGTGTTAGTTGATTCGCAAAAAAGTGAAATTTTAAGTAATTAATCAATTCACCCCCCTCTTGATTAATCTAATTGGGACCCAAAAATTGGTATCAGAGCAGGACTCATCTATTTTTAGTGATCCAAAATGGTTGAAAATAATGTTGCAATTAATCGAGCTCCCTACTTTGATGGCTCAAATTTCTCATATTGGAATATGCGTATGGAAACTTACATCAAAGCTAATGATTATGATTCATGGCAGGTCATTTCACATGGAGAAAGTTTGATCACCTTGAACGGAGATTCAACCTTGTCAGATTCGGAGAAGAAAATTATCGAGAAGAACAACAAAGCAAAAAAATTATTACTCACTACTATTGCTCCATCAGAGTTCTATTTAATATCATCGTGTGCTAGTGCAAAGGAGATTTGGGATATCCTATCCGATACATATGAAGGGACTGATACCATCAAGGAAACTAAGATAAATGCTTTAATTCAATAGTATGAATTATTTAAGTTTAAATCTAATGAAGATGTCAAAGATGCTTTAACAGGTTTACAGCTATCACAAATGAGCTTGCATCACTTGAAAGAAACTTCCAGATCCAGATCTTGTGAGGAAAATTTTGAGGATATTGCCATCATCTTGGGATGCAAAGAAAACTGCTACAGAGGAAGCTCAAGACCTAAACAAGCTAACTCTCAGTCAATTGAGAGAAAAGCTCATGGCATATGAGTCACACATAAAGACCACGCAAAGAGGAGAAGACGGTACCAAAGGAATTGCGTTTTTAAAGTCAAGGAAAAAAAGCAAAATGAAACTGAAACAGATGATAGCGACGATGAGAAAGAAGAGGACATCAGTCTTCTAGCACGTAGACTCAACAGGTTGCTCAAGAAGCAAAGAGGTAAGAAGTTTAATGTTTTCAAGAAAAGTACTGAATATAAGCATAATGATGTAGGAAAAGCGTACAAAGAGAAAGAAAAGAAGAAAGAAAAAGGGAGATTCAATGTTATGAATGCAAAAAGCCAGGACACATCAAATACGAATGTCCAACACTGATCAAGATAATGGAAAATTATAAAAAGAAAAGTCGAGCAATGCTAGCAACATGGAGTGATTTAGAGGATATAGAGACAAATTTAGAGGATTCAGAAGAAGAAGAGGATGAGGCAAATCTGTGTTTAATGGCTAGTTCTAAGGTACATTCTGAATCTGATGAAGATGTAACTGAAACTGACATGCTAGTAAGAAATGAGTAAGCTACTAAAGGCACTAAAAAGGGCTGATACAAAATTAGCTAAGTATAAAAATGAAATAAAAGCTCTTAAGAATGAAAAGGAGGCAGTAAAGTAAACAAATTCGTTACTTGCGGATGAAAATGATATCTTGAAACAAGAAAATGAATCCATGCATGTGAGTATAGAGAAACTAAGAATAGAAAATCAACTACTTGAAGCAGAGACAAGTAACATGAAGGTAAAGATTGATGAACTGTCAAGTTCGTTGAAAACTACCTTTAAGAAATTTGATGAAAGTGATAAGAAATGACTATGTTAATTTCTTCACAAAGAGTTTCGAATGAAAAACATGGGTTAGGATATGAGCATGGTTTCGAGTTCAAAATCGAATCAAAATACAGTTTTTGTTAAAGCTAAGCAAGTTTTAACTGATAAATTCAAAAGTAAAGAGTACATTTCAAATACAAATATTGTTAAAAGAGGAAATACCAGAGGCTGTTACAGAAGTTATTCTGACAAGAAGTATCCACACAATGGGTACTACAGAAGCAATGTCAGAAGGTATAACAGAAGTTATACAAACAAGAATTTCCAGAAACAGGTAAATGACAGGTATAGGAATGTTAATTCTTATGCATGCTTCTTCTGTAATAAATTTGGTCATATTGAGAAATTTTGCTATTATAAAAGAAATAAGCTCAGTAGTCAATAAGTAAATCGAAGAAATCAAATGAGCTTATCTTTTAAAGGGCCCAAACTTGCTTGGGTTCCTAAAAGGACTTAATTCTTTTTATTGTACAGGACATGAAGCTAAAATAAGAGGAACATGGTATTTGGATAGTGGATGTTCTAGACATATGACTAGAGATGCTTCATTGTTCAATAGCATAACTTGGGAAGAAAAAGGATGTGTAAAGTTTGGAGATGATGGTAGAGGTAAAATAATTGCCACTGGAACGATTGAAGTTAGTTCAGAACCTAAGTCAGAAGCACCTGCTATTAACATTTGAGGATTTGATCATCCAGAACCTATTTCAGAAGCAAATACAGAAGGTACTTCAGAAGTTGTAAGATCTGAACAAGAGGCTTCTAAAGCTTGGAGGTATAAGTCCGCACATCCTTCTGATTAAATAATAGGAAATATACAATCGGGTGTTTAAAACAAGAGCTAAATTACAAAATCTTGAAAATCATTTTGTGTTGTTATCTGAAATTGAACCTAGTAAGATTGAAGAAGCTCTGAATGATGCTAATTGGATTATGTCTATGCAAGAAGAATTAAATCAATTTCAAAGAAACAATGTAAGGAATTTAGTTCCTAGACCTAGAGGAAAGTCTATAATTGGAACTAAATGGGTGTTTAAAAATAAATTAGATGAAGGCGGTAAAATTATAAGAAATAAAGCAAGATTAGTAGCTAAAGGTTATTCACAAGAAGAAGGAATAGATTTTGATGAAACATATGCACCTGTTGCTAGACTAGAAGCAATACGGTTAATGCTTGCATATGCATCCTATAAGGATTTTAAAGTTTTTCAAATGGATGTAAAAAGTGCATTTTTAAATGGTTTTATAAAGGAAGAAGTTTATGTGGAACAACCACCTGATTTTGAAGATCCTTTCAAATCAGACTATGTTTTTAAATTAAATAAAGCACTATATGGTTTGAAACAGGCTCCAAGAGCTTGGTATGAAAGATTGAGTATGTTTTTGATCTCTAAAGGTTTTCATAGAGGAAAAGTGGATACTACTTTATTCTTAAAAACTTTTGATAATGATATCTTAGTTGTACAAATATATGTGGATGATATTATCTTTGGATCTACTAAAGAATTGTTGTGTCAAGAATTTGCTGAGACCATGCAGGCAGAATTTGAAATGTCAATGATGGGAGAGTTGAAATTCTTTTTGGGGCTTCAAATAAAACAAACAAAGGAAGGAATTTTTGTTCATCAAGAAAAATACACAACAAATATTGAAGAAATTTGGATATGATGGATGCAAAAAGGTTACAACACCTATGAGTACTTCATCAAGGTTAGACTTTGACTTAAATGGAAAGAAGGTAAGTGAAAAACTTTATAGGAGTCTTATAGGTTCTTTATTGTATTTGACTGCATCTAGACCGGATATTTTGTTCAGTGTGTGTTTGTGTGCTAGATTTCAAGCTACACCAACAGAAATTCATTTATCAGCGGTAAAAAGAATTTTGAAATACCTAGTTAATACTTCTAATTTAGGCATATGGTATCCTAAAAATCAGAATTTTGATCTAATATGATATTCTGAAGCAGATTATGCTGGATGTAAAATTGATAGAAAAAGCACATCTGGTACTTGTCAATTCCTAGGTGATAAATTAGTTTCTTGGTCTTCTAAAAAACAAAATTCTGTTGCTCTATCCACAACTGAAGCTGAATATGTTTTTATTGGAAATTTCTGTGCACAAGTTTTATAGATAAAACAACAATTGAATGATTATGGAATAAATTTTAAAACTGTGCCAATTAAATGTGACAACACGAGTGCAATAAATTTGACAAAGAATCTAGTACATCATTCTAGGTCAAAGCATATAGAAATTAGACATCATTTTATTAGAGATCATGTGCATAATGGAGATATAAATGTTGAGTTTATGTCAACTGATAGTCAATTTGCAGATGTTTTTACTAGACCTCTTGAAAAGGTAAAATTTGAATTTATTAGAAATGAATTAGGAATTTGTAACCCCTTTTGATTTTTTTCCCCCCGAAAATATTGAAAAATCTTTATTCATTTAAAATATTTTTTCCTTTTCATTTGTTTTCTTCCTTCTCTAATTCTCTTCCTTTGAAATCTGTTCTTTTTCTCTCTCTCTATTTTCCTTCTCTCTCATTGCAACTCCAATGGCGCCTAAAACATCAGAACGCCTCAAACAAAAATCATTCAAAACAAAATCATCAAACAAGCCTTTAGTGATTCATGATGAATCTTCAAACTCTTCGGAAAAATATCAAGAACCTTCCATAGGAGAGAATCCGAGTTCCCCTGATTCCGAATCTATCATAGGTTCCAAGAAGATTACCAAAAGAAAACGAGCTGCATCGTCTTCACAAGGAAAAGGAAAAGCTATTCAAGAAATCTCTCCACTCAAGAAAGCATCCAGGAAGCAAACGAAACAAGAGAATGTACTAACTCTGAAACCCTCAAATTCAAAATCTCTTCGAAAGAAGAAAAATGAGGTGTGTTCTTGTAGCTTTGTGGATTTTAATTTCTTTACTAGTAATGGATTCTACTGGAATGAACTGTTAGAACCCATAGGATGCATGAAACTTTGCTCTACTCAAGTTCTAGTTTATGGGGAATGTGTCAAAGAATTTTATGGAAATTTAAGTCTTACGAAGGGAATGTCTTAATTTCCAGAGTATGTGATCAAGACATTTTAATTTCTAGGGAAGATGTGGTTAAATGTCTACATCTACATGATGTAAATGATGATGTAGAAATCACGAACATGCCTAGGAATGATCTATTTGCTGCTATAAATGGAGGATTGCAAATGGATTATGGAAAAGAAGCAATGGTCATTGATTTCGAGTTGTTTCCTAGAATCATACATAAGATAATTGTTGAATGTCTATGTCCAAGGAAGGGTAGTTCTACTTCAATGTCCATAGAATATGCTCAAATTATCTATGCAATGATTAACAAAAGGAATGTGGACATGGCTTCTAGAGTCATTGATCAAATTTGGAGGAATAAAGAAAGTTTAGTGTTTGGGAATATACTGATGAGATTGTTAGTGTTTAAAGGGATAGTATTGCCTACCAGCTTATCTGAACCTATTAAATTAAAGAGGATAGGTAAAGAAGTTTTTCATCATATGTCCATCTTTGTTAAGGATGTTTGTGGTATGCGAATGATGGTGCACATTTTGTCCATCAAAAGCATATGAAAAGGATAGTTCCTTTTGGAATATCTGTTCAAGAAGGAGGTTCAGAACCTAGTTCAGAACCTAGAACAGAGGTTGAAACAGATCATGGGAAAAATCATATGGTGAAGAGGCTGGGAAGAGTGGAACAAAAGAAGTTATATTCAATGTTGATCTGGAACAAATAAAGAATGTTGTTCGAGAAAGTTTGAAACATGAACTATCGGATTTGGTTAAAACAACTTTGACAAATGAAGTTCTACAACGATCTGATCTAAGGAGACTTGAATCAATGGAGTTACAAGTTAAACAAACTTCTGATATTCTTTCTAATATCAAGAAGAATTCTGAGAAGATGATTACCGATCTCCATCACTATAGGATTCTTTATGATGAATTTAGTGCGAGAGTCAAACAAGATCTATCTAATAATGTGATTGCGTTTGATAAATTTGTCTCTCAAGTGAGGAAGATTGGAGATTTAGTGACTAACTCCTTCAAGATTTTGGACTCCAAGATGGATAAAACATCCCAATCTGTCACAAGTCTTCATGGTGAAATCAAGCTCTTCTTATCCAACAAATTTCCAGATTATGTTCGCTCTGGCGCTTACATCATCGACTTGGATACTTCACCAGAGAAACCTTCGTCAACCAAACATTCCACCACTCCCTCTACCTCTCGAGTCACAAGATCTAGAAAATCTTAGTTCTTTTAAATTTTTGTTTCGAATCAACTTGTAAAAGACTTTTGTTATCTTTTATGCATCAATTAACGGGGAGATACCCTTTTGCTGTTAACAAAAAGGGGGAGAATGGTAAATGTTGATGTTAGGAGAAGAATGATTCTATTATATTTATTATATATATCTATCAATACTAATTGCTGCTTTGTTTGCTGCTTATAATGATTCTATATTGCTTATGAGTGCTTATGATCAATGTGTTAAAGGAATATATGCTTAAACATGAAAGTTGTGTATATTTTGATTATCTAATGGTGTTTTGTTATCATCAAAAAGGGGAGAATGTTGATGTTAAGGGGAGAATGTTAAGTTCTCTAATTTAGTTTTGATGTTAACAAAAGAGGAATGAGTGTAATGAATGTTTAAGATAGTACGTAATTTTTTCTAAAGTTAAACAAGGAGACAGAAGCTTGTTCAGAACCTTCAAAAGTGTTATATAAGCTATTTTCGTTCTGACAGAAGGTGTTTCAGAAGTTGTGTAATATATCCGTAGTTATCGTGGTAACCTTTCAGAAGCACTTTCAGAACCTTCATAACAGGAGAACAGTTGACAGGTTTGTTTCAGAAGCACTTTCAGAACCTTCAGGACAGTTAACAAGTTTGCTTCAGAAGCACTTTTAGAACCTTTCATATCTGTTATGAATTTTTCCAGATTACGTTCTAAATTTTATATCGATAGTTTTAATAAATTTCAAGGCCTAGCTCCACGTGTCAAGTATTTTTGGGTAACATACTTGATGTGTTTTACTAAAGTTGGATTTTATATCAAAGGTTTTTTAATTTACATAAAGTTTTACAAGATTTTATTCAAAGATTTCATTTTATGATAAAGTGAGATCATATAGGATTTACAAGTTTTATCCAGATTTAAAATTGGATATTTGTACTATATTTTGGGAGATCCAGCAGTTACAAAGATAAGGATAAGAGATATGGTTGTTATATCAAGATATGGTTCCACAATGTGAGGGATATCTTCAACAAACTTGATCCAAGAGATATATCCAAAGAAGATCTCGGTTAAACTAATTATCCAAGCTTATCCTCATCAAGAATATCACGAATGCAGATCTTCCTCAACAGATCCAACTTATTTTTGAATTGAAAATTCAAAAATAAATACAAGATTATCATGTGGAAAGTAGCCGTTATGTTTTCTCCATATATAAGGTGTTTAATTCAAATGAAAAAGTGGAGTGAAGAACGTTGAAGAAAACCAGAAAAAGGAACGTTGTTGAAAGAAAAAAATTACACACGAGAAGAAAAGACTCATACATCTTCAAGAAAATATCTTTACATATATATGTGATCTAGAGGAAATTTATTATTCCTCATTGTTGTTGTTGTTGAGATTCCTTTCGTGGAAAGGGAATTGTTTGTTGTTTCATCACTGTAGATGAGTGATTAGCTTAGTGAAGAAGCTAGAAAGACTCAACAGTGAGACTTTGCCTTAAAGAGGCTTGTGTTGTGTATCTTTGATTTGTTGATATAGTGAAACACAATCGGTATAGAAAACCGGGACCCCGGCGTGGAGCTGGAAGAGAGGACTGACGGTCGAGGCGGAATCTCTATAAATATCTGAGCATTTTACTCTTCTCTACTTTTATTTATTGCACATTATTGTTCTTCGTTATTGTTATTTACGTGATTTTATTAGTCAAGAGTTTTAGTTGATTCGCGAAAAAGTGAAATTTTAAGTAATTAATCAATTCACCCCCCTCTTGATTAATCTGATTGGTACCAACAAATATATCAGTGTAGAATATCAGGACGTTGGCTTAGAGTTGGAAGGGAGGACGTATGCTCAAGGCGGAACCTCTATAGATCATTGTGTTGACTATTATTACTCTATTCTTTTATTTTGGTGATGAGGATCAATTAGCATCTAAGAGGACGAAACTAAAATCCCAAGATCCATTGCAAGGTATTGGAAGCCCAATGACCCGAGCTAGAGCTAGGAAGATGGGCAATGCTTTTCAAGGATTATTCATGGACTTACAAGCTAATGAATCAAATTACACGAAAGGAGAACTAATGCTTATCAATTTGATTCACATTTCCATGGAAGGATGCAAGGATTTGGAAGTCTTAGAATAGATACATTTTATTGAACCGAAAAGGGAAAGAGTATTCTCGGTTTTGTTATTATTATGTCTTATTATTTGTTTGGTTTGTACTTTAGTATATTTAGTTAGAAGTTTCAGTTTAAAGGAAGATAATGCCAATTGCTATGTTAAGAAACTAGGTTATTATAATTTTGTGGCATGATATTCCTATATCATTGAAAGGGAGGACGGCACAAAGATAGATCATCATTATTCAATATTGAAAAATACATCTTTTCTTTGAAAAGAAAAACCCTCATTCTTTGAGAAAGAACTTCACATATTTTCTTCAACCGGATTGCTTGGGGAAAATTCTTTTGATAACTTAGGTTTCAGTCGACAGGTGTGATTGTGGTCTATTTCTGTTCTACTTGTTCAAGACGTTTCTTAGGATTTGATTTCAATCACGATCGTCGAGTTCTAGGTTTAACATACTTAAGGTTTGTGCATCATTTGGTATCAAAGCTTCGACTTCTTGAATCAAATAACCTCTATCTTTGTTGAATTATTTGTTTGTTTAATTCCATATTTCTTATTCATACCATAGAATTCGTATAAAAAAATTGATTCAGTTATAAGAAATCTATTGGTGACCGACAACAACCATTGTTATCTTAGTTCATTGAAATTTAAGTTGTGATTCATTCTTGTTCTAACTCTTGAGAATTTGTATAAAAAAAAAAATTAAAGTCGACCGTGAAGAAGATCCAATTGCTGAAAATCATAAGATAAATTCTTGTGTTGCAAATCACAAATCAATTGTTACAATATACTTTCCAATTCCTATCGTAACACATATCTTTGTCTTTCTAATTTTGTATCCGAATTGCATTTACATTCCTTGACATATTCGGTGCAATTTTTTATTCCTTCAATTTTGTGATAGGGATTGCTTTGACTTGTGTTTCCAAACTGGTAGTGAGTACTTGTTCATATCAATTAGAATTGTAGTTATTCTCCATTGTTTGCCGTGATTTAGAATTGACAAGTAATCAATAGATTTTACCTTAGTGATTGCATTGAGGAGGTTTCCGATCCGAGTTCATATCAAAGAACTGTAAGAGCGGGTTATGAGGACATTCTTGTTGAGAGATAAACATGAGTGGATTGTGAGAGCATTAGTATTTGAGAGAAATACACAAGTGAGTTGTGAGAAACATATTATAAATTGTGTCACTAATTATTTTCTTGACTGTAGAGATATGTTGGGACAAAACACAATTGGAGGTGAGAATGGAGGAGGGGAGAATAAGGTGATGTTTGAGGTGTTAATGGGGGAGATGAAGAGAATCTTAAGTGGTGAGCTTGAACAAATCCATAAGAAAATGGATAAAATGGAAAGAAGTAAGGAATCGTCTAGCAGTACCACTGTTAGGCGAGGCGTAAGTAGACTAATGAGGGGAGGGATTAGGATAGAAGAAGGTGAGGAAACTGATTCTGGTGAGTATAATTACATAAGGGAGAGAGGGAACACCTAGAGGGGAAACAGTAACTTGGGAAGTATTAAGATGAAGATACCTTTGTTTCAGGGGAAGAATGATCTAGAGTTGTACTTGGAGTGGGCGAGGAAGATGGATCATGTATTTGAATGCCACAACTATATTGAGGAGAAGAAAATCAAACTGGTTGTAGTTGAGTTCTCAAACTATGCTAGTATGTGGTGGGATCAATTAGTGCGTAATAGACGCATATATGGAGAGCGACCTGTTAGTACTTGAGATGAGATGAAGACTATTATGCAGAAGCGATTTATCCTTAGTCATTACCATAGGGATTTGCTTAGGAAGTTTTAGGGATTGACATAGGGGTCCAAGAGTGTAGAGGACTATTATAAGGAAATGGAGATACCCATGATTAGAGCTAAAGTGGAGGAGGATGATGAAGCGACAATGGCTAAATTCATTAACGGGTTGAATTGGGAGATTGCTGACGTGGTGGATTTACATCACTATTTAGATATGGAAGAATTGTTGCATAGGGAGATCAAGGTAGAGTGGCAATTAAAGTATAAGAACAATTCGAGATTTGGGGTGACTTCCAACTCTTCATGGAAGTCTAATTGGAAGAAGAATTCCACTTATTCGAAGCCTAAAGAGGACGTGAAGGCTAAGAGTCTAGTTGCTATGTTTAAAGGTAAAACTGACATTAAACCATCTTCTAGAACTAGAGATATTAAATGTTTCAGGTGTTAGGGATTTGGACATATTGCATCTCAGTGTCTGAATCAAAGGGCAATGATTATTTGTGGCAATAGAGACGTGGAGAGCATTAGCTCTAAGGAGGATGATATGTCATTATCAAAGGAGTATGAGGATGTTGATTTGGAGGGACTCGTGAGTGGAGAGTTATATGTCACTAGGCGAGTACTTAGTGTTCAACCACAGGAGGACGATGAAGGGATCCAACGTGAACATATCTTTCATACATGGTGTCATATACAAAATAAAGTGTGTAGTTTGATCATCGATAGTGGAAGCTGCACTAACTTTACTAGCACTTTATTGGTTGATAAGATGCAGTTGAAAGCTATAAAACATCTAAGGCCATATCGATTATAGTGGTTGAATGAGTGTGGGGAAGTGAAGGTGACCAGGCAGCTTTTTTTAGCCTTCTCCATAGGGAGTTATAAAGATGAAGTGATGTCTGACGTGGTTCCTATACAGGCTAGTCACCTATTACTGGGGCGACCATGGCAATTTGATAGGTGTTGATTGAATCGCAATCACTCAAATTAAAAATCCCTTTCTATGACTCTCTGTTACGATCAAGTAGGCAAGTGCACCTATCGATTATAATAGTATAAAGTTGAGTTCGGGTATCGTCTCCTCAAGGATCAGCAAGTACTAATACTAACTCTAAACCAACTATCTAACCGCACAAATTCGAGAGGTTTCAGATTAAATTAAGAATACTTAACAAAACCTTTAGCAATTAAAAATAATACTATAACTTGATTATTAATCTGATAACTAAGAATATACCCTACCCTTACTACTCCTCTAATTGTCATGTAACTTTGCCCTTTCAATAAACTAGTTAACAAGCAATGGTTATCTCTAAACCGCGGAGTATCTAACACTAAGGTAATGTTCTTCCCAGAATCATTAGCTCCTAACCCTAATCGCTTTGATAAAGATCCCTCTTCTATCAAAATCAATTAGAATTGCATTAACACTCTTGAACCCTCAATTAGATCAAATTATCTAATTTAACCTAATACGGAAAATTCACGTTCTCTATCCCTAGATTACATACGAATTCCTTTATTCATGTAAGATCTATTCAAACAAGAGATTTCCCAATCATCTTCTAAGAAGTCAATGCAAACTCAATGTTGGCCATACATCAAATTAGCAACACTACATGAACAACATGAATAAATTCAGAGAATTCCAATATTCATTAACTATGCAATCAATCCTAAAGTTACATGACAATTAGAATTCATAAGGTTCGGGAATGAAACAACTAGCCACTAAGGATTTTCAAGATATAACTCAATGAAATAGAATGAAAAAAGAAAGAGAAAACCCCTGTGCATGAGTCCTTCAGTGTCGTCTTCTTCCTTTCTCATCCTTTCATCTTTTCTTTTCTGCCCCTTTGGCCTCCTCGGCCTCCTCGGCCTTTTGGCCTCCTCTTTTGAAACTCTCCTTCCTCTCCTTTTTTTCTCTCTCTCAAGACGACTATTTATACCTAGGGTAGCTTCCTCTCTGGCGTGTAGGAGATATCCTTCAAATATGGACGAAAGATTTAAAATCGATTTGAAGATATCTTTCCTTCGGTAGACGCACAGTCATACTACATAGGCGTGTAGATAAACCGTGTATCTCTCTAAATCAGTGAACTCTAGGCGTGTATATCCCACACGACCGTTTGTAATAGCCGTGTATTCCTCTGTCTTCTTTGTTCTTCATACACGGTTGATTACACGGGTGTGTATTCCAACCGTGTACTGGTTTGTCCTGAAAACTCTTCTTCCACGCTGATACACGGTTGGATACACGGGCGTGTATCCGAACCGTGTAGTCTCCTGATTCCTTCACACGGTCGTTTGTAAAACCGTGTGACTTCCTTTAACTTCAAAGCATTCCCTTTTTACTTGCTTTTATCTCCAATTCGTCTTGAATTTAAATACTTTTCATCAAATCCTCCTTTTCCACACCTGAACATGAAATATAAATCAATTAAGCATCATAATCTTATATTTTCACTCCCAATTATCTCAAAAATTGACTTAATCATCTCCAATTATAAGAGTTAAAATAGATTTATCAAATTTCCCCACACTTAAGCATTTGCTTGTCCTCAAGCAAATTACACATATGGAAGTCTCAATTCTCAGAATTCTTAAAACTCAGGAAGAAATTCAATCATTAACCCCACTTTATACCAGGATAGCCACCATTTTCCACAATTCGCCTTTCTTATCACTCAATCTTATTAAGCACTTGTATTCAAAATACCAATAGTAGATTTCCAGTATTAATCCAAGTAAGTGAAACTTTTACCCTTTATCATTTAACCAAAAATCTCAAGGTTAAGATCAGACTTACAATCATAGAACTCAGGCATATACATCCACTTATTTCCTGGATCTTTTTCCCCTTTTTGGATTGGGAGTTCAACCTTTTAGTACCTTTTCTTAGTCAATTAACCTATGTAACGAACTTTTAATCGATAATCCCGGGCTCGTCACCCAAGTTAACAGACGTTATCCCCTCAAGTATAGAGGGCGTCTCTCGGATTTACTTGTTCGGGTTGAATTAACTAATCAATCCCCTTTTTTTTTTAGTGAATAAGAGTGGTTTCCTTGGCCAGTAAGTCCCAGACCAGACGATCTTAGGCTACTAGGTTTTAAGATACCCCTTCGAACCTCTACCACTCGAATCCAAATATTCTAATTTAAGGCCTCATTTAATTCAGTTTTCTCGGATTTTACTCATAACCTTTGTAGCGAGCTTTCAGCCAATGATCCCGAGTTCATCACCCAAGTCAATAGATGTTATTCCCCAGAAAGGGCACCCCTCGGACTTAATTACTCGAGTCAATGAGATCCACTTCTGAACTATTTGTTATTGTTCATCATTTTTTTTTTAAATTCATCAAATTACTCCCAATTTGTGTTCTATTCCATTATTTTTGTAAGGGAAAGTCACCAAGCTATAAGTATCACTTGTTCCTTCATTCAAGATCGCAAAATCAAATCCTAAATCTGAAATGAAAGCCTAAATAACAAGTAAGTCTCCCTCACATGGATACCATACTATAACTCTAAAAAGGTAAAGAGAATACAAAATAAGAGAATAATGCAAAATTCGAAAAATTTTCCATGAAATAGCTGCCTATACAAGTGGAATTTTATGTTTCCTGAGCAACTATTTCTCATCATCATTAAGCTTCCAAATGTTACTTAAACAAGGGAAATTGAGCATTTAAAAGTCCATAAGTTCATTGCTCTTGTGATATCTTTCTGTTCTTTCTATTCCCTTCCCCACACTTAAAATCAGACATTGTCCCCAATGTCTGCCCACAAAGTATACGAAAGAGGGAAGAGAATGGAAATAAAAGGAAAAGAGAAACAAGACTCCCTTGGCTCGATATCAGAATCGCGCATCTAGCATCCACTTTTGTAGAAGCACTCCATTCAATAGCATTCATGTGCACAGGACCAGGAGTTCTTGAAAAGAAATCCCAACATGTAATATCCCCGACCTTCTCATGACTAAAGTCATGTACTCCACCCATCTAACAGAATCTCTGAAATGAAATAAAGAGTAATTGAATGGATTAAAGAAATAAAAGCTTACCTAAAGAAATGCATTGGTTAAAGTAGTTAGCGTTGAGCTTTCTTAATATTGCCGATCCCCGGCAACGGCGCTAAAAACTTATTGATTGAATCGCAATCACTCAAATTAAAAATCCCTTTCTATGCCTCTCCGTTACGATCAAGTAGGCAAGTGCACCTATCGATTATAATAGTATAGAGTTGAGTTCGGGTATCGTCTCCTCAAGGATCAACAAGTACTAATACTAACTCTAAACCAACTATCTAACCGCACAAATTCGAGAGGTTTCAGATTAAATTAAGAATACTTAACAAAACCTTTAGCAATTAAAAATAATACTATAACTTGATTATTAATCTGATAACTAAGAATATACCCTACCCTTACTACTCCTCTAATTGTCATGTAACTTTGCCCTTTCAATAAACTAGTTAACAAGCAATGGTTATCTCTAAACCACGGAGTATCTAACACTAAGCTAATGTTCTTCCCAGAATCATTAGCTCCTAACCTTAATCGCTTTGATAAAGATCCCTCTTCTATCAAAATCAATTAGAATTGCATTAACACTCTTGAACCCTCAATTAGATCAAATTATCTAATTTAACTTAATACGGAAAATTTACGTTCTCTATCCCTAGATTACATACGAATTCCTTTATTCATGTAAGATCTATTCAAACAAGAGATTTCCCAATCATCTTCTAAGAAATCAATGCAAACTCAATGTTGGCCATACATCAAATTAGCAACACTACACGAACAACATGAATAAATTTAGAGAATTCCAATATTCATTAACTATGCAATCAATCCCAAAGTTACATGACAATTAGAATTCATAAGGTTCGGGAATGAAACAACTAGCCACTAAGGATTTTCAAGATATAACTCAATGAAATAGAATGAAAAAAGAAAGAGAAAACCCCTGTGCATGAGTCCTTCAGTGTCGTCTTCTTCTTTTCTCATCCTTTCATCTTTTCTTTTTTTGTCCCTTTGGCCTCCTCGGCCTTTCGGCCTCTTGGCCTCCTCTTTTGAAACTCTCCTTCCTCTCCTTTTTTTCTCTCTCTCAAGACGACTATTTATACCTAGGGTAGCTTCCTCTCTGGCGTATAGGAGATATCCTTCAAATATGGACGAAAGATTTAAAATCGATTTGAAGATATCTTTCCTTCAATAGACACACGGTCATACTACACGGGCGTGTAGATAAACCGTGTATCTCTCTAAATTAGTGAACTCTGGGCGTGTATATCCCACACGACCGTTTGTAATAGCCGTGTATTCCTCTGTCTTCTTTGTTCTTCATACACGGTTGATTACACGGGTGTGTATTCCAACCGTGTATTGGTCTGTCCTAAAAAATCTTCTTCCACGTTGATACACAGTTGGATACACGGGCGTGTATCCGAACCGTGTAGTCTCCTGATTCCTTCACATGGCCGTTTGTAAAACCGTGTGACTTCCTTTAACTTCAAAGCATTCCCTTTTTACTTGCTTTTATCTCCAATTCGTCTTGAATTTAAATACTTTTCATCAAATCCTCCTTTTCCACACCTGAACATGAAATATAAATCAATTAAGCATCATAATCTTATATTTTCACTCCCAATTATCTCAAAAATTGACTTAATCATCTCCAATTATAAGAGTTAAAATAGATTTATCAATAGGAAGGTAATGTACGATGAGTACAAGAACCAATATTCTTTTGTTCTAAACAAAAGGAAGGTGGTTCTAACTTTATAGCAATTATAGGAAGCTTGTGAGGATCAAGTGAGGATTGCAAAAGAATTCCGAGAAAAACATGTGAGTGTCAAGAGAAGAGTGAGAAGAAAGGAAAAAGTAAGAAACAAACACTGGTGAGCAATGAGGAAAAAGATTATGAAACACAGAGAGGAGAGAACATGGCGAAAAAAAGTGAGGTTAAGAGTGCAATGTTGGCAAAGAAATAACTACTTGTACTTATGTACAAGGATTTATATTTTACTAATATTGACCTTAACCCTTTATTGCCTAGTATGGTGGTTTCTTTATTGCAGGAATATGAAGACTTGTTTCCTAAAGAAGTATCGAAGGGTCTACCTCCACTATGAGGTATTGAGCACCAAATTGATTTCGTACCAGGTGCATCTTTTCCTAATCGGCTAGCATACCGAACTAATCCTAAGGAGGCTAAGGAAATTCAAAGGCAGGTTGATGGATTGATGGAGAAGGGATTTGTTAGAGAAAGCCTCAGCCTATGTTCAGTTCCTGTCATCTTAGTCCCAATGAAGGATGGAACACGACGAATGTGTGTCGATTGCCGGGCAATCAACAAGATAATGGTTAAGTACAAGCATCCTGTCCCTAGGCTACATGACATGCTTGATGAATTGCATGGTACACGTTTATTTTTTAAAATTGACCTAAAGAATGACTATTATCAAATTCGTATAAAAGAAGGAGATGAATGGAAAATAGCATTTAAAACTAAACATGGATTATATGAATGGATGGTAATGCCTTTTGGGTTAACAAACGCATTTAGCACTTTCATGAGATTAATGAATCATGTTCTGCATCATTTATATGGAAAGTTTGTTGTTGTCTATTTTGATGATATTTTAATTTATAGTAGGACATTAGATGATCATGTTTAGCATCTATAGTATGTATTTAACGTTTTAAGGGAAAACCAATTATATGCTAATTTAAAGAAGTGCACTTTTTATATGGAAACTGTGGTTTTTCTTAGATTTGTTGTAAGTGTAAATGGGATAGTTGTGGATGAGGAGAAGGTGAAGGTGATCCGGGAGTGGCCAACACTAAAGAATGCAAATGAGGTCAGAAGCTTCCATGGTTTAGCAAGCTTTTACAGGAGCTTTGTAAGGGATTTCAAATCCATTGTTGCTCCTCTAAATGCTTTTATTAAGAAGAATGCCGATTTCAAGTGGACTAAAATGTATGAGCAAGCATTCCAAACTCTGAAAGGTAAGTTGACTAACGCACCTTTATTAGTACTGCCTAATTTTGAGAAAGTATTCAAGATTGAATGTGATGCTTTCGAAAAAAGGTATTGGAGATGTGTTGATGCAGGTTTTCAAATTGATCACTTATATTAGAGAAAAGCTCAATGGTACTACACTAAACTACCCAGTGTATGATAAGGGGCTATATGCCTTAGTGAGAACATTGCAAACGTGGCAGCATTACTTATGGCATAAGGAGTTCATCATTCATTTCGATCATGAGAGTCTGAAGTATCTAAAGACGCAAGGAAAGTTGAATAAGAGGCATGCCAAATGGTTGGAGTTCATCGAGACCTTTCTACACGTGATTAAATATAAGCAAGGTAAGGAAAATGCATTGGCTGATGCTCTATCTAGAAGGTACTCTCTTTTGACTTCTTTACATACTAAGCTGTTAGGATTTGAATGCATGAAAGACTTGTACGAACATGATGCTAACTTCGTCAAATTTGGGATGCTTGTTCCGAATCTGGATATGCGGACTTTTATAGGCATGATGGGTATTTATTTAAGAAAGGATATATGTGTCAAAAAGTTCCATACGTAAATTGTTGGTGAGGGAGATGCATGGGGGTGGTTTAATGGGACACTTTAGTGTTAGAAAAACTTTGGACATTTTGCATGAGCATTTTTATTAGCCTAAGATGAAACGTGATGTACAAACTGTGTGTGATAAGTGCATTGCATGTAGAAAGGATAAGTCTAAAGTGATGCTCCATGGGGAATATCTTCCATTGCCTGTGCCTAATCAACCTTGGACTAACATCTCTATGGATTTCATATTAGGTTTACCACGATCTCAAAGTGGCAAAGATAGCATATTCATTGTTATTGATTGGTTTAGTAAGATAGCTCATTTCATTGCCTGTTCTAAAACTAATGATGCACGGCATATTGCTGACTTGTATTTTAAGGAGATTGTATGGTTACATGGTTTACCTAAATCCATTGTGAGTGATAGGGATATAAAATTTTTGAGCCATTTTTGGTGTACTATCTGGAATAGGCTAGGCACCAAATTATTGTTTTCCACTATGGCACATCCTCAAACTGATGGCCAGACGGAAGTAGTCAATAGGACACTTTCAACATTATTGCGTGTTGTGCTTAATAAAAACTTGAAACAATGGGAGACATGTTTACCTCATGTAGATTTTGCATACAATAAGATAGTAGAACCAATGCCTATCAATTTGATTCACATTTCTATGGAGGGATGCAAGGATTTGGAAGTCTTAGAATAGATACATTTTATTGAACTGAAAAGGGAAAGAGTATTCTCGGTTTTGTTATTGTTATGTCTTATTGTTTGTTTGGTTTGTACTTTAGTATATTTAGTTAAAAGTTCCAATCTAAAGGAAGATAAGGCTAGCTGCTATGTTAGGAAACTAGGTTATTATTATTTTGTGGCGTGATATTCCTATATCATCAAAAGGGAGGACGACATAAAGACAAATCATCATTATTCAATATTGAAAAATACATCTTTTCTTTGAAAAGAAAAACCCTTGTTCTTTGAGAAAGAAATCTACAGATTTTCTTCAATCGAATTGCTTGGGGAAAATTCTTTTGATAACTCAGGTTTCAGTCAATAGGTATGATTGGGATCTAGTTCCGTTCTACTTATTCGAGACGTTTCTTAGGATTTGATTTCAATTACGATCACTGGGTTCTAGGTTTGACATACCTAGGGTTTACACATCATTTTGTGTATTTAATTATTTATTGTGATTGCAAAATAATTCAAAGCCTTAATTTTCAAGTAACTAATTGGGGATATGATCTTTTTTTTTTTTAAATTTCAAGTTACCAATTCCCCCCAGTAATCGTGTTCTTAATTGCATATGCTTTCTTAAATTAAGTTGGAGGACTTTTAATCGATGTTCGATTTTTTGGTTCCGACTTCTAAGTATGGGATAGTCTATGCGTTGTGTGCTAGAACTAAAAAAAAATTAAAATGAGCTAATATTTAAACTTGGCCTAAAGATGGGATAGTTTATGTGTTGTGTGCTAGAAATAGAAAAATTAAAATGAGCTAATATTTAAACTTGGCCTAAAGTTTCTATAATGCTACTTATGGGAAAAAAGACATGGGAAATGTTTGTATTTTTGTATTTGGGCAATTTAGTGCTTAAAGTTTCGCTCTTTAATAATTTAGTACCTAAAGTTTTAGATTTTGGGTGATTTAGTATCTCGGTTAGACACTAAATTATAAAAGAATGATACTTTCAGTACTAAATTGTTTAAATATAAAAATATAGGAACCACATTTGTCTTTATCCTGCTACTTGTGAGTGGTCATCTAATTTAGAGGATGGTAAAAGTAGAAGTTATAGGCACTTAGACCTCTTAATTGTAAAATACTTGCACAAATAGCTATATTAAATATGAATTGTCTTTATATGATTTTGAATGAGATCATAAAATAAGAAAATTGGATAAGGACTACTAGAATATTAAAAATGGAGTTCGTTGTGGAGAATGAACTTCGGGAAGGTAGAGTAAGAATTAGTATGATCAAGAGAATAGAAAAGATAAAGAGAATAGGATAAAGTTGCTTAAAATCAAATGAGAAAACAAGTCAAATGTCCAATAAAAAAAGGATTTAGTCTTACCTGATGGTGCAGTAGACAATCAATGGGGTAAGTACTCGTGTAAAGTGTTTATGAAAGTGAAGAGAAGTTAACTGGATGACATCTATGTAATGGGGTATATACATGATGATATGATAGATTGTGACTATAGCGATAACTTAGTGTTTAGAGTGAACACTTAGATAAGGCTACTTATATGTTGGTTATGGTTTTAAATATGGTATTGGATATAGTTTCAGTTATGGTTTCACATTGGTAGCCATATATGCCATTAAAGTCTCCTAACACCTATTGAGTAAGGTCAAATCCCTTTCGTTTCCTAGAGTGCTTGGAGTAATGATACTCCTATGCTACTTGTTGAACTTTAATTACGTATAATTAAATGAATTATTATTGTAGCATTAGAATAGCTATGCATGACATGTGAATATGTGTTTGTGGCTATTCTGTGCTTAATCTTAATGGCTCAATCTTTACTTTCTTTTTCAAGTGTTGATAAGTTTACTTATATGAAACCAAATATCTATTCACCACAACTTCAAGGTCATGGATATCACTAGTTAGAGTGCCTTGGTGGTAGCTATCTGATGTGCCTAAAAAGATCCAAGCACATGAACACAATCCAATTGGAGAATTCAACAAGATAAAACCCTTAAATTAGCATGAACCCAAATTAGAAGTATTATAAGGAATTCCAATACCAATCAAATTACATGTAAAATGCAATTCCAATCTCTAAAATTGGTCTGTAATCCTAGCAATATGAACCATAAATTGTCGTGAAACAACAAGTAGATAAAATCAACCTATTATCACTAGATATTACACACTAGTAATAAAAGGAAGCAACTTAGAAGATCTTGATATTACTCACAAGAAATTCCAAGCCAAACTCGCCACAATTTCCTAGAAATTGATAAGAGTGGATGTTTAGTAAGAGGGACTCTACCTCTCACGGCAACAAAAGTGTTTTCTTCAAATTGATAAAAGCTTCCTAAAACCCTAGTTAGTAAGTATTTATACTTGCTCCAATTAAGGTAAAAATGTTAAAAAAATTACAAATATACCACTAAGTGGCCGGTTCTAAAATCAAGGTACAAGTACCAAAATAAACAAAAATTGGCCGGTTCTTCAAATGACAATTATAAGTGCAAAAGATGGTATCCAAGTGGCTGGTTCTTCACTTCAATTGAACAATTGTGGGCCGTTGGATGTGACTCCAAAAATTTCCCACAAGTTGATCCTTAGTGCATGTTATTTGGCCATCCTGTAAAATCGATAAATGTACTTGCTAAAGTGCAAAATCAAACATTATTAGATAAAAAGTGGCCATTTGTGGATGTTTGGGCTCATACATCCAAGTGAGGTTCCCCCACTGCTGGAACCGTAGGGTAGATTCCCATTATCTCCTCGAGCCTCTGAAAGATTTGCCCTCAAATCTAAGGGGTCATCTCTTGGACTGAAACCCAATGTTTTAGTTTGCTTGTTTACTTGACTTTTAGAAGAACCATAGGTATTTCTAATTTGTTCTTGGAAAGAGTGTACCTCAGATGGAGACATAGGCGTCAAGACTATCCGCATACCATCCTTTCGAAACATGTAAGCATTTCTAAACCTGTCATGTAACACTTTTCTATCAAACAACCAAGGTCTACCCAATAATAAGTGAAAGGCGCACATGGCAAGAACATCACAGATAATCTCATCACTGTATTTTTCTCCTACACTGATCGGTACCTTTGACCTCTATGTAACATGCAAACTACCTCAATCATCCAACCAATGCAATTTGTAAGGGCTAGGATGCGAGCTAGTAGCTAGTTGTAAATTCTCTACTAATGCAGCAGATATGACATTAGTGAAACTACCACTATCAATGAATAGCACACAAAGGTTACCTCGAATCCGGAAAGGTGCATGGAATAGGTTCTCCCTCTGTATGTCCTTGACATCTGGAGATAAAGTCAAAACCCTATGCAATACATTAATAGGTAAGTAATGTTCACCCTTTTTATCCTCATGTGACTCAGTGTTCTGATCATCATAGTATTCCTGCAAAGCCATGGATAGATCTTTAGGCTTAACAGCTTCTTCTTCCCCTTCTTCTTCAATGCCTTTCATAACTGTCATTACTCTCTTATTGGGACACTGTGCAGCCATATGTCCAAATCCCATGCATTTGAAGCATTTAATTTGGCGCATCTTTCTACTAGTCGACCCTAGTACTGTTTACTTAACATCAGATCCAACTACCTATTTGTCCTTCCTAAAAACAATTTTCTCTTTGTCTGTACTAGGGGTAACTCTGTTTACTACCTTGACATGCTCGCCTACTCCCTTTGGTCCACCCAACTGACAATTAGCTCCTATAGGCATAGTAGTAGTACTAGGCTTGTTATTAGTAACTTGGAATAGATTAGATCGCCTTTGCCTTTCCACTTTCAAGGCTAACTGTATAGCATCATCAAGTGTACTATACCTCTACAGCTCAACAACACAGGCTATTTCATACTTCAACCCAGACACAAAACGTGCTAGGGTTTTCTTAGGAGGCTCTACTAACCCACATTTGATCATTAAAGTTTCAAACTCCTTGACATAGTCATCTATTACATTGCCTTCCTGTCTTAACGTTTGTAGATGCATAAACAGTTCCAGCCTATAATGCTCAAGAATGAGCCTCTTCCTTAAAACCATTTTCATGTCTCTCCATGTGTGAATTTCAGCCTCTCCATCCCTTCGCATGCAGATCACCACATTCTTCTACCACAAGGCAGCATAACCTACAAACTTAACAGCAGCACGATAAACTCTGGTGTTATCATCTATCTCATAACATTAAAAAGGGCCCTTAACCTTATCCTCCTAATCCAAATAGTCATCTGTTGAATCTCTACCATCAAATGAAGGCATCTACATCTTCACATATTCTAGACCCCTAGGTGGCCTAAAATCTCTGTTTAGGTAAAGATTGACCCTAAAGTTATCATCCCTCTCCTCCATATAGACATGATGATCTCCTTCCACTCTCCTTTCCAAGTTTCCTCCTCCTCCTGCTCCCTCCCTTTGAACATTCTGAGGAGCTACTCTAGGTGGTGGTGACTAAGGATTTGCTACTGGTGGTTATGACATTGTCATCTTGTCAATCCTTGTTGCTAATGTAGCAACAATAGTGGTGAGGTCCTGGAGCTATTCCTCCAAAGTTCTCCCACCTGCAGTATGATGACTCTATCCTCCACCAACTTGGCTATTGGCCTCATTGCTAATGCCCCCATTTACATTGTCATTCGATAGAGTTGTGGATTTGATTTGTCGAAATACATATATAGTCTAAAACAATTGTAGCACACTCCCTTCACTACAACAACACTTCACCCACTACAAGAATCAAATCACCTACAAAAATAAACACAAACTCTATTTAACTTCACACACCATGGCAACACACATACACACTTGTACACTCATGGTGCAACAAGTAACCAATGCAACATACACTTATCTACACTTTAATTATGGCAACAATAAGTTGAAGCAATAACTAAACACTTCTAAGTAGTAAGTTAATGAATTCAACTAAGAAAATGTTTAAGTATCAATACTTAATAACTTCCACACTTTAATATTTGTTTTGAAATTCAAATTTTACCACTAAATTTCCCTTTCTAATCATGACACATACACACTCCTATATTCCACGTGCAACACCTTCTTCACAACACAACTCCACAACAATTTACAACACTTTTCACAACACACTCACACTGCCACACATACACAACACAATCACGGTGCACTTCCTTCAAACAACAATACCACCTTAAGTGCAGCACTACCTCTCCTCAATACACACAACACCATAGTTGCAACACCCCTTCAACTCAATATACACTCAACACTAACTCCACCACTTACGACAACAACAAGATTCAAATACCACTTTTAATGCACCCTTCTCCACAAATGGTAAGAGGTAAATTCAAATTTAAATAATCATTCAATCAACTAATACACAATAACTTCTTCAATTCAAAGAAGGTGTTTGAATTTCAAATATTTTCCTTATCTCCACACAATGCAAATATGGAATTTGTAAATGACACTACTATTTTCGAAATTACCAACACACATTTCACTCTTCTTGTTTCAAATTTTCACTTTTCCAAATGATCACAAAGGATCACTACTTCTTACTCACGGCAAACTTAAGGAACACAATGCCACCTCAAGTATTCTACGTCCACTTCAATCAACAACAACAAGAATGAATTAAAATCCACAAGCACTACTAGAATTCACTTCAACAATTTTGGATCAAGAATCAACTTTAAGAACCCTAATTGTCAAATGATGATCACACAAATCCCTCCCTCAATTCCTATGCTTTAATACCAAATTTTGATGTGCCTAAAAAGATCCAAGAACATGAATAAAATCCAATTGGAGAATTCAACAAGATAAAACCCCTAAATTAGTGTGAATACAATCTCAATGTTGTGAACCCAAATTAGAAGTATTATAGGGAATTCCAATACCAATCAAATTACTTGTAAAATGCAATTCCAATCTCTAAAATTGGTTTGTAATCTTAGCAATATGAACCCTAAATTGAAACGAAACAACAAGTAGATAAAATCAACCTATTATCACTAGATACTACACACTAGTAATAAAAGGAAGCAACTTAGAAGATCTTGATATTACTAACAAGAAATTCCAAGCTAAACTCACCACAATTTCTTAGAAATTGATAAGAGTGGATGTTTAGCAAGAGGGACTCTCTCTCTCACGGCAACAAAAGTGTTTTCTTCAAATTGACAAAATCTCCCTAAAAACCTTAGTTGGCAAGTATTTATACTCTCTAATTAAGGTAAAAATGTTCAAAAAATTACAAATATGCCACTAAGTGGCCAGTCTAAAATCAAGGTATAAGTACCAAAATAAACAAAAATTGGCTAGTTCTTCAAATGACAATTACAAGTGTAAAAGATGGTCTCCAAGTGGCTGGATCTTCACTTCAATTGAATAATTTGTAGGTCGTTGGATGTGACTCCAAAAATGTCTCGCAAGTTGATCCTTAGTACAAGTTATTTGGCCATCCTTTAAAATCAATCAATGTACCTGCTAAAGTGCAAAATCAAACATTATTAGATAAAAAGTGGCCATTTGTGGATGTTTAGGCTCATACATCCAAGTGAGGTTCCCCTACTACTGGAACTGTATGGTAGATTATTTTAATGTAAAAGGACAATATAATTTCTCTAAACATTGAATTTTATGAACTTTACAAAGAAATTTCTTTTGTAGTTAATATCAATATTTTTTTTTCAAAACTTATTAGATTTTCTAAAATATTTTCAAATCATGAAGTATTTTCCAAAAACAACGAATGATTTAAAGAAATAAAATTAGTTTAAAAACACACTTGCTATGTAGTGAGCCTTAGCGTATTCTACTTAAGTGGAATACATAGCAAATTATCATTGCCCCTAAGGTTTTAAGGTATGGAAATCTACTTTAACTACAAAGGTGATATGCCTAAATTTCAGGGTTAGGATTTGGTCATGATCAAAATGCATAGCTAGTGAATAAAGTTTGATTATTTTTGGTATTCTTTTTGGGTTTATAATGTGGAATATATATATAGTATTATTATTATTATTAATTAAGGCTATTGAGATATGAGGACATGGCAACTAATCAAATAAGAATTCAACATTTAAACAAGGAAAAGGGGTGTTTGAACTTTCACAATCAATATGACCTACAATTTCTAGAAGTCAAATAGGTTTAATTGAAATAGTCAATATGACTTATGACTAAATCAATCGAAAGGATCGTCACAATTAGATGGATATTCTGATTAACAAGATCAATATGGGCACACTTTCAATAATTACTTAAAGGTTCCACACAAATACTTAATAGAGTAACAAAATTAATATTCATTTAATGATAACAACTTCTACTTGTTCATACATAGGGATACATAAGTATTTATAAACGAATACAAGGTAACTACTAAGAAAAAAGGAAAGTTTTAGAAAAGAAAATAACTATCTAAAAAGGAAATCAAATAACTATCTATATAATTACCTTCCTAATTCTATGGGCTTTATAATATTCTCTTTCCTAATCTAACATATTTGAAATAATGCTCAATTCTAATTAAGATTTTCTTGTACATATATTGTCTTTAGAAGGTTGTCTTAGGAAGCCTCTTTTGAGGTGCCTATAAGAAGTATTTTTCTAAAAGATCTTGAGTTTGTTATCAGAAGTAGCTCCAACTTTGTCTTTGGAATTATAATGTTTCATTGTTTTGAAAGCTATCTTGCGCTCTAAAGCATAACCATAAGGTATTCTTTTTGATGAATCACTCGTACTTCTGACTTGACTTCTTCTGCAACTTTGAGCTTATCCTTCATTAGATTTCCTCTTGTAACCAAATTCTTTGAAACAATTACTTGTTTGTTGAACTCTATATGAGTTTAGAACTTGACTTTTATATACTTGTTTCTTGTGAACAAAACCTTGACCACCTTCATTTAAATCTAACTTCCTTCATAGTATATATATGTGTGTGTGTGTAAATATTACGTATAGGTTTTGAAACATAAGTTCTATTGACTGATAGAGGGATAAAACAAAATAAGTAAACTTTTATAGTATAGGCCCATATCTAAAAAGAATATAGAAAATGGAAGTTCACAAACTATTTCACAATCTTAGAATCTTCTAGGTGGCTCTAGCTATATTTGCTCAAGCTCACTACTACCATACCTTCCCCAGCAAAGTTGGTGGAACTTACCTTGGTGGTTATTCTAGTGGTCATATGCACAAAAGGACCTACACAATTGATCACATCATAAGAATTAGGCAAAGCATTCCTTAATGAAATGGAAGTGTAAAATTTTATTACTGCATAAGCATAAACAATTACAAGCAGGTTATCAATTATATGTTGTGCATGAACAATCATATGCAATGCAACTATTGCACGTGATCTTTTGGTAACTAATATGAAGTCTAAGGTTTACCTTTTCTTGATCTTGGGTTAGGGATGTGATATCTTAAAAATTTCGAAAAGACTATATGAAAATTTAAAGAAAATAAACAAAATGAAAAATACTTTAGGTCGGGATAGCGAGAATGAAAATCTCACCATATTAAAAAATTTGAGAAATTTATGATAAAAATTCAAACATCACAATGTGTGAATATTATTTTAATAATTTGTGATAATAATAGGTTTTAAAAATAGAACAATTGGAAATAACAACCATTGCAAAGAAAAAGATAATGAACATAGCAATTTCAATTTTTTTGAAATATATTACTAAATAAATTTAGAAAGCGGAGTAATTTAAAAATATCTGTATATGGGCATATAAATAGAGAAATAAAAATAATTGTAAGCCCTAGCTTCAGTTCGTGTAATTTAAATTAACTAAATAAATTCTCTGAAACATAAATTTCAAACAATATTGGATTAAATAAGGAAATTAATTGAAACTATAGCTTTAGGAAATTCAAATGAAAATTTTGAGTGAATATTGATGCCCAGGATTATCAAATTAGCTTAGACATAAGCTTTCGTAATAAAATGCTAAAAATACAAAATTTAAAAATATCCTTATATGTGTGCGGAATACTAAAATAGAAATATTTTTAATATAAAATATAATTATAAAATAATATAAATATATATATACAAAACTGTGAAAAAAAAATTAATTGCATGTTCTGTTAGCCGCCGGTCCCGTCAACCCCTCTCTCCCATGATAGCAACAGTAGTAGCAGGCGGTAGGCAGCATAGCAGACTTGGAGTCGTCTCGTCCCTATCCATTCTCTCTTCCTTTCTTTTTCTTTTTCTTTTTCTTTTCCTTCTCCTTCCCTGGTCACGTCTTCCTCCCCTACCCTTCCCCTATCCCATGTTTCCCCTTCTTTCCTTCTTCCTCCCTCTCGTTTTCGTATCCCCTTGATACAATGCCATCTCCCCTTTGTTAATTCTCTTTGTCACACTCTCTTCCCACTCCCACTTCCACTTCCACTCCCTATAGTTGGTGAATCATAGGTGGCCTCAACCAAAAGTCTCCTTGCTCATGTGATGTTGTGTTGGATTCAAAGGACGACCGTGTGGATAACTCTTCTTATCGGGTTTTGATGGTAGCTCTAGAATAGCAATAACGAGGACTCAAGAACATGAGCTTTGCGCTAGTTAGGTCATGGTGGCTACTTCGATCATGTGGTTGGCGTTTTGCGTGATGTAGGCGTGTGTGCGAGGGAGGATGACAACAACCACAACCATAATAGCCACAACAACAACAACCATAACGATGACAGCAACCACAACCACAACAGCCACAACAATAACAATCACAATGACGATAGAAATCACAACCATGACAGCCACAACAACGACGACAATAACGACAGTGACAGCAGCAAAAGCGGAAGAAAAAGGGGAGTGATGTGTATATATGTGCGTGAGGTGGAGGAGCTACCCTGTTGTAACCATGTGGGTGCATGTGAGTGCGAGGGAGGAAGACAACAACAGCGGCAACAACAATAGCAACGGCGACCGCAACGACATCAGCAACAGCAACCACAACGGGAACAGCAACAACAATCATCAACAACCATAGCAACAGTGTTTTGGAGGAGGAAAGATGGGGGAAATGGGAGAAGGAGCAAGATATATGTGTACGAGTAGGTGGTGTGTGGTGTGTACGGAGTGTGTGTGTATGTGTATGAGTAGAGTGTGTTGGTGTGCGTGGTGTGTGCAGAGTGTATGCGTGCGTACGGATAGGAGTGTGCTGGTGTGTATACGGGGTGTGCGTGGAGTGTGTGTGTGTGTATAGGTAGGAGTGTGTTAGTGTGTGTACGTGGTGTGTGCGAAATGTTCGTGTATGTTTATGAGCGAGGATGTGTTGGTGTATGTGCGAGGTGTATGTGTATGGTGTGTTGGTGGGGTTCGATGAATAGGAGATATGACGTAGAAAAGGAAGAAGAAAAGGAAAATGGAAGATGTCTAGAAAGGAGGAAAAACATAGAGAATTAGAAGGGTAGATTTGAAATATACACATGCATAAGTGTGGGCTAAAGAAGAGTGAAGAGGAATGAGAAGAAGAAGTGGGAAATTGGAGAAGTCTAAGGGGTTGAAGGGAGCTCGGCAAGGAAACAAGGGGAAAAGTTATGGTAAGGGAGTCAAAAGGAAGAGGAGAGTAAGGAGAAAGGAAGAGGAAAAGTTGGAAGAAGGTGAAAGCGAGAATTGAAGATGGAAAAAAAGTGAGGAAAAGAGAAGAAAAGCCAGAAAATAAAGGCAAGAGGGTATTGTTCTTGTATATGTGCATAGGTAAACTTATGCGTACGTGTGCGTATGACACTATTACGATAGAAGTGGGCATGTATGTGTATTAAGGGTAGCTAGTGTATGTATGGTGATGGAAGCGTGAGTGAGGATGAAAACTAGTAGAAAGGACGGGAAACCCTATAGGTGGAGATGTCAACAAAGGAGAGAAGAAGAGGGTGATACAAAACCTTTAGTGATTACTAATCCTATGGGTTGTCTTACAAGTAGTTCGTTAGATGATACTTGAGACAAATTGATAAACGAAAGGTTCAAAGATGCTTCATGTAAAGGAGAGGCGTTTATGTTAGTGTAGATGGTGAAGGGAATGATTCGAGCAACATCCAAGATGATGGCTTGGGGGATATTTGGAATGAAATGAATTTCGGAAAGGAATGTTTAAGGGATGTTGAGGTAGATCATTCTTAGCCAAATACCCTAATGCAAGATGTCCTTTCTAAAGGTATCTTGCCTACATGGAAGAAGGAATTCCAGATTTGGAAAGTTGAAAACATTCCATTGCTCGACTTCTACATAAGGAAAGCAAATAGTCAATCATAGCAACTTGAGGTATTGGAAGCAATGATTCCTAGGAAGGTCGTTCCCTCTACAACCCTGTATCGGAATCACGTTGAAGAAGTGTTCAAATCTTGTTTGCCTAAAGTTTCTTAAAGTGGAGACTTTATGCCCTGCCATTAAACGCATAATGAGTAGAGTATACGTATTAGGTTCTAGGAAACTACTAAAGTCAAGTGGAGATACTGCTTTCTATGGTTTAGTTGAGCAAGTATTGCAGAAGGACACTAATTTCAAGAGGAAAGTAAAGGGATTACCCACTGGAATCTCTCGATTTTGGTTAGAACTATGACGACCTTAAACAAGTGAGTGGGAAACTTAATGATATGCTATAATATTGTGTTATGTTTTGATATGCTATGTATGTGAATTTACCTGCTTGGTTGTAGTTGCAAATTGGATGTTATTATTATTATTTTTAAGTTATATAGTAGGGTTAAATGAGTTTAGGAAAGAAGTTATGAAGAAATTGGTAATTAGATAAGTTATAGATGAATACTGTTTTAAGGATGTAGAGGATAGAATGGACTAAAGCTTTAGATATCACTATCTTAACGATAGAACTTCACATCATCTTGCTAGTGCTATTACTACAGACCTAATATCACAATTGAAAATTGTTTTCTTTAAACTAAATCAAATTATATAAACCTAACTTTTCCCTCTATAGCTACAGAGTAGGTATGCATAGCTGTAATAGATTATATATATATATATATATATCATTATATACACATATCAGAATCTACTTCCGAATATGTATATACACTTAAGCAATTTTTTTTCCTATTATATCTATAGAATATACTCATGCATATAACTATACAAATCATAAGTGCAACTTTTTATTTTGCAACTTAACAATTATATTTTCTTGCCCCTCATAAGTAAGTGAGGGGAGGTGTCTAGTAAATTATTCTTTAGTTAAAGCTACATTTATAAACATAATATATATATATATATATTATACATAAGTAATTGAGGACTTGGGAGGGATATATATGGGGCTACCTTGTAAACCCTAGAATGTGTATATAACTAAGCACTTGAGAGGTGCGTTGACGTAGAGGTGTCAAGGAATAATAATTGTAGATCAATCTTGAGTGGTTGATTTGACATTTTAGTCAAATGACATAGAGGTGTCAAGTTAACTAAAATCTTGTGTATAACTTGATTGTTTTTATTTGTTTTATTTGGTTTCCTTATTTATCTATGATGTGAAACGTATGATCTGTTCTTGTTGTGGTAAATGTAAATATGAGGTGTAGCGGATTTGCTTATGGGACTTCACTGGGTTCCTATTGATTGTCTTTGAAATTGTAGTCTTTAAATGCTTGATAGTTTACCTTATTGCCTTGAATGGGAATTTATTGCAACTATATATTGTTTGATCACCCCAAATCAATTGATTAAAGAAGTGGACTCAATTAAAATTTGACATGCATTTACATGAGACATTGCATGAGATTGAAGGCCATTATTGCCACAGGACGCGCCAAAAGTGATTAGAGGATCGTTGTTCTGCCAAGTGCAAACTAAGTGATTAGGGGATTGTCGTGCCTTGACAATTCTAAGTTCGGCCTATCTCTTGAAGGTGTAAATGCTCGATATATTGAGGCACCTAAGCCTAGATCGTTAAAGCTAAGACATAGCATAAATAAGTGATAAAAGTAATGAAATTTTGTGTAAGACCCAGGTACTGATGGTGGCTTTGGAATCCCCAACCCATGGTCAAGGGGGGCATAAACCCTAAACTTCACGTCGATTACTAGAAGACCACGTGAGATGCAACATTCATGTGATTGTTCATGCATAGCATATGATTTGATAACTTGATTTAAAATTGCTTGTGCATGTATAGCATTGAAAGTATTACCTCCCATTCACTAAGCCGTAGTGTGCTCACCCCTCTACAAACCCTTTTGCAGGTAGGGATTATGAAAGCTCGAGATCAGATAAGATGTGAAGTGTCGAGAGTTTTTGGAAGACATGGACAATAATGTAAGAATTGCAAGAGATGGACTATTTAGATGAAATGTTAGGACCCCTATGTGAATAAAATTGAATTTGTGAAATTTAGAATTTCATTCCATTTTACTGGTTAGTAAGGGATACTGATTCTTTGCAATCATGGTTGACCGTGGGATACAGAATCCATAGTTATATTTTATTATGCAACTTTATGTACTATGATTAGCTGTAAATGTAATTAATTATTTAGAGTCTTATGATCTTTGGCTTATAAGACGATTATTATGTAACGGGTGCACACTTGCAATGATAATTTTTAGTGGAAACTTTCAGGGCCCCCTTTAAGGTGTGACAAGGGATCTGCAAACTACCATTAGTGCTCAAAATGTCCAAACTTATATTTTTTTATCATCAAAACCCGTTTTATTTTTTATTTTCTATTATCAATTTTAAAAAAATAAAAGATGGAAAAAAATATAATATAATAAAGCCTTACCTTATATGTGGGGTAGTTTAGGCTAGTTCAAGGGCTTCTGATCATCAATGATGGCAATTCAAGGGCTAGTCAAACTCCTACTGTGGTGGGAAAGTAAACCCTTCAATTAATTTTAGGATTGAAAGCTTGTATCTTGGTCAATTTCACTTGAACCCATTCTTCATGCTTGTAAACCCAAACTTTGATTCTTAATCCAATTAGAGCAATTCCTAAGATATTGAAGGCAATTGAAGCTTGGGTTTTACTCTAATGATGAAAGATAATAATTCTATGGCTTTGGTTCACTTCAATTTTCTCTCAAATGAGAGAAAATTGAAGATAGAGAGAGAGAGAGGATAATCATGAGTACTATCCTAAAGGGAGAAAGTCAATGATTTGAGTTTGTTAATTTTTTCCCTCCTTCAAAACGTGTTCTAGGGACTTCTATTTATATTAATAAGTGATGAGTAGGACCCGAGAAACCCTAAATTCAAACAAATATCAAATCTTTGCAAGAATTGGTATTTTCGGTTCTTGAATATTTTTGGTCAAATTTATCCCAATTTTTTTGTGGAAATGTTTTCAAAATTGAAGATGCGGATATGTTTTATAGGCTTTACTTAACTAATTTATATCTTTGATTCATGATTTGTAAGTCAATTTAGCCTATAATATTTTCTTAAAAATCGAATGCAATATGTGTATACTTTATTTTTTTCAATTTTCATGTTTATTTTCAAGGCACTTTCCTTTATTATAAAATTTGAATTTGGAGTGTAATAGATAGTACTCTAAGTGTATATTTAATTTTCACTTTTTATTGGATTTAGTTTGGCTAAATAATGAGAGAAATAGAATAAAACAAAAGGGGTAGGTTTGGACCTTTTTCTATTTCCTTTTTTATTTTGCATTGGTGAGTTGGGGAAGATGATGCAGTTACGTGGTTACATGCCATGTGCCCCCATGCGCGCATGTGATGCATGCGCCTGTTCAAAATTAAAAAGGGGTGCCAAATGTGCCCTTAAGGAATCGAACCCATGACTTCTTATACCTCACACATGCATCCTACTAGTTAAGCTAAGGTTAATTTCTTATCATGTATTGTAACAAATTTTATTCAATCTATTTTGGGCTAACTTTATTTTAGGGATTAAAATAAAAAGTAAAAAAATAATAAAAATAAATAGATTTAGGATTTTAAAAAATAAAGGAGGAAAAATGGGGTATCTATAATTACCCCTCTTTGTGGTGAAGTTTGATGAAAACTTTACGATAAAGATAAAAGAGACTACTCATTTTTGCTTGATGCGAGATTGGCAAGATTGGATCATTAATGTGCAACGAGATTAGGCTTAAAAGGGACCAGGTAACCTAAATAAACCTAGGCATCCAAGGATGCTAGCTATTAATGAGACTAGGCTTAAAAGGGGCTAGATAAGTTAAATGGTCTTGGACATTGAAGGGTGTTAGTTACTAACGAGTTTGGGCTTAAGAGGGGGCCAGATAACCTTAGTAGGTCTAAACATCTAAGAGTGCCAAATATTAATGAGACTGGACTTGAGAGGAGGCTAGATAGCCTCAATGGGTCTAGACCTTGAAAGATGCCAACTACTAATGAGACTGGGCTTAAGGGGGTTGGGGGGGTGGGGAGGTTAGATTACCTAAACAATCATGGACATTAAAGGGCCCTAGATATTGGTGAGATTAAGCTTAAGTGGCCAAGTGACTTTAAATGAACCTAGTCATTGAAGATTGTTAGCTACTGATGAGATTGAGCTTAAAGGGCTAGGCAACCAACACGGACTTGGACATTAAAGAGTGCCAGCTATTGACAAAATTGGGCTTAAGGGGGCTAAGCGACGTATTAAGGGGATATCAATATAGAGTATCTTAAATTACTTACCTATAGTCTAAAGACTGCAACCAAATAGTCATTTGAATGTTCCACCTTTATTCTCACTCACTCGCCTTCTTCGATTGGCTAAAATGTGGACTATGTGAAAAAGTTGTAATCTCTTCTTCTTAGTAGTGGTGCTTGTTGTTGATTCACTTCTTCTTGTTTTGGCTTTGAATCTTTAGTTAAGAGCCTTTTATTTAAAATGTTTTTCCTACATTTTTAGTTAGTTTTTCCTTAATAGTAATAGCCTCTCTTTTGAGATGGCTTCAACTATAATGGAACATTACTTACTGAGATTCAATGTTTATATGTTTAGGTTTGTGTATTAGAGAAGAAGAGTGGTCTATAGCCAATCTAATGCTCGATGATGATTAAGGGTTTCAACTTTTCTTATGAAATGCTGACAGTAAAGCTTATAAGATTTCCAAAAATTCCAATAATTTCATTGAACAAAGATAAAAAATCCATTGATGCTTAAGGAGAGTATAACTTGACAGCATCTGAGTTAATTGGGTCCTTTCTTAGGACCGTCCATCTTTGACAAAATTATGGAACCTTCTAACAACACTTTCTTTACTATGTATAGGCCTTCATAGTTCTATGTAAACTTTCCTTGAGAATCTTGAACATTTGGCAATATCTTCTTGAGCACCAAGTCACCTACTTTGAAGGTTTTAGGCATACTTTCTTGTTAAGGGATCACATATTTCTCTTTTGATAACATTGTCCATGGCATAAAGCAACAAGCCTGTTTTCATCGAGTAAATTTAGTTGTTCATATCTTTTCTTTACCCATTTAACCTCATCAAGTTGGGTTTCCACCAATACCCGTAAAGAAGGGATTTCAATTTCCATAAAGAGGACAACTTCTATGCCAAATACTAAAGAGTAGGGTGTTGCTCAAATGGATGTTCTAACTAAGGTTCTATAAGACATTAAAGAGAAAGAGAGCATCCTGTGCTAATCTGTGTACATTTTTGTCATCTTTTCAATAATTCTTTTGATGTTTTTGTTTGCTACTTCTACTACCCCATTCATTTAAGGGCGGTACGGTGTTGAGTTATGGTGTTTGATATTACACTACTCACATAATTCATGCACAGTTTTGTTGTTAAAATTGGTGTCATTATCTGTGATTTTTGCCTTATATGCTCCATATTGAGCTATTATGTCTTGCTTAAGGAATTTGTCACTACTCCTTTGGTTATGCAAGCATATAAGGAAGCTTCCACCCATTTAGTGAAGTAATCAATGGCCATAAAGATAAAACTATGTCTATTCAAGGCTTTTGCTATGATTAGGCTAATAACGTTTATTCCCCACATGGAAAAAGGCCAAGGTGATGCCAATACATGCAATTCTTGTAGAGGGGTGCTAATTTTATTGGCATAGATTTGGCATAAGTAGCAATGTCTCATGTGCTTGATACAATCAGCTTCCATTATTAAAAAAAAAAAACCTATTCGCATGATCTTTCGTGCCAACGTATACCCATTCATGTGTGAGCCACATACTCCATGGAATTTTTTTCATCAATTTGTTAGCCTCAGCCTCATCTACGCATCTGAGTAGGGTAGTATCAAATGATTTTCTGTATAACATATCTCCATTGATGATGAAGTGGGCCACTAGTCTTTAAAGGGCCTTTGAATCGTTCTTTTTTACTTCATTAGGTTATTGCCCTATTTAGATGAAAGCTCTTATGTTTATGTACCATGGTTGTTTCTTCCGAGCCTCTAGATTTAAGGCATTACTTTTTTGGACCTCCTTAGTGGCTAGAAAAAATGCAAGCTTCCTCTCTATTTCTATCTTAAGTGGTTAAATCTCAACTTCATTTGATATTTAGACCATTGATGCTAAAGTTGCTAATGCATCAATAAACCAATTTTGGGTCCTTGGTACATAAGTAAAAGTAACCTCTTGGACTTGCTTGATAGCTCTTCTAAGTGTTGATGATATGGGATAAGCTTAGGGTCCTTAGTCTTATATTTACCTAGGGTTTGAAGGATGATTAGGGATTAATCACCATATACTTCGAGGTCTGAAATTCCCATATTGAGAGCCATCTTGCGCCCTAATATGCATGCCACGTATTTTTCAATGTTGTTTATGTACAGGAACATTAATCTTGTAGCCACTAGGAAATGATTGCCTTTAGAAGTAACCAATATTGCCCCTATTCCACATCCAAATACATTAGCAGCCCCATCAAAGTACATCTTCCATCTTTCAAGCTTACTGCTTTCACTCTCTTTTGTGTTCATGATTGTACCATATGGAAAATTGGCATCTTCACTTTACAAGGGTGCTTTTGTTGGAGATTGAGCCAACTAGTTTGCTAAGGCTTGCCCCTTAATCAAGCTCTAGTGGACATAGGTGATATCAAACTTAGATAGCAGCATTTGCCATTTGGATATCCTTCCTATTAGTGTCAGTTTATTAGCCAAGTATTTCAAAGGATCATGCTTGGTCAACAATTCAATTAAGTAGTATAAAGTACAATCCTTGAGCCAATGCATCACCTACACCAGTATACAGCAAGTTCTTTCTATTTTAGGGTATTTTTGTTTGCTTTCTATGAGTTTCTTGCTCAAGTAATAAATTACTTACTCTTTTCTACTCGTTTCATCCTATTACCCTAGCATACAACCCATTGATTCTAAGAGGATTGTTAGGTATAGGATCAAAGGTCTCCTAAGGGTAAGAGCTACCAACATATGCAGGTTAATCAAATATTCCTTTATTTTATTAAACACTTGTTCACACTCATCATCTCACTTGACTACTGCATTTTTCTTTAAGAGTTTAAAGAATGGGTAGCAATTGTCTATTAGTTGAGAAATGAATCTAGCTATATAGTTTAATCTTCCTAGGAAGCCTTTGACTTCTTTGAGAGTCAATGGTACTGGCATCTCTAAGATGGCCTTTACTTTATCAAGGTTAGCTTCAATCCCCTTTTCGCTAACTGTGAATCTAAGTAAATTCACTAATGTAACTCTAAAGGAACATTTCTTTGGGTTAAGTTTTAGTTAGAACTTCCTTAATTTGTCAAATGGTTTTTTAAGGACTTCCACATGGCTTTCTCCTTCTTAAGACTTTGCTATCATGTCATCAACATAAACTTCTGTCTCTTTATACATCATGTCATGAAAGAGTACTACCATAGCCCTTTGGTAGGTTGCTCCAACATTTTTAAGTCCAAAAGGCATCACTTTATAACAAAATGTACCCTAAGTTGTGATAAAAGTTGTTTTGGTTTTATCCTCTTCAACCATCCTAATTTAGTTATACCTTGAGAACCCATCTATAAAGGAGAAGAGGTGACTCCTAGTGGTATTATCAACTAAAACGTCTATATGTGGTAATGGCAAATTGTCTTTAGATGTAGCTTTATTTAACTCTTGGAAGTCTACACAAATCCTGACTTTTCCATTCTTTTTTAGGATTAGCACTATGTTAGCAACCCATTTCAAATAATCCAAGACTTCTATAAAGCCTACTTCTAATAGTTTTTTTAACCTCATCCTTGATCTTGAGTAGGATATTAAGTCTATATCTTTTGAATTTTTGCTTTTTAGGCTTTATCTCATTTCTTATAGGTAATTTATGAACCACTATGGAGGGATCTAAATCAATTATGTCCTTGCAAGTCTATGCAAACACATCTAGGTATTCTTTCAAGAGTTAGGTCAATTCTCTTTGTTGAGCCTCATCTAAGTAGCCATTGATTTTAAGATTCCTTAATCTTTCCTCACTTCCCAAATTAATTGTTATTAATGGTTCATCAATGGAAATTCTATCTTGCTCAAATTGTTGCTAGCTTTTTTGAATATCTAGTGGACAATTGACATCACTCCTAACGACTAGCCAATAGGGTTGAAGGTGATATCAACACTCTCATCATTCATAAGCACAAGTGATACGATCCCAAGAGCCCAAATACGAGCACCAAAGAAAACAAATTCAATCCAAGCTTTAGGTGGCAGTACGGGGACCAAAAAAAGGAGGACATAAATGTCAGGAGGACCCAAGGCGAAGATCGGTCAGTCTTAAGTCGGCTTTGAATAAAGGCCGGCCGTATTAGCTTCAAGGCCGTCAGCCTTAGAGCCGGCTTAAAAGTAGGCCGCCGGCCTTTGTGCCGGCCTTGAATCGTTTCGCACAAATTTTTTTAGGATGATATAAATAGGCGTACTTAGGGTTTTTCGAGGGAGATTATCATTTTGGTTGTAAAACACAGACACTTTGAGTGGTGTGAATCCTCTTTAGATTTCTTTGAATATTGGGGATTGATTTTTTTTCTCTTTATTCTTGTTGTTCTTATCAAATTCTTGGTTCTATAGAATTTGTAGCGAGCATCGTTATTGAATTCTCAGAATTCTTTAACCATAGTGATTGATTTATAGAATGTGGTCTCTATCGTTCTATGATTTTATTGTGAAACAGTTTAATTTTATCAATCTTGGCAACTATATATTGATAATTTTATCCATATCTTGATTTTATTCGTTAGTACCAAAATCCAGAAAAAAAAAAAAAACCTAGAAATTTGTGTTATTTGATTGTTGTTGACGAATTGGTGTGTTTGAAGGAATTTGAATTCATTTTCTAATCATTTGGTATCAGAGTATATCCGAATCCGCATCATTTGGTATCAAAGCATAACAATTTCGTATCAGAGCGAAAGTTGGATTCGTAAGGATTCCAAGCGAAGGATTCGATTAGATCGAGGGTTAAATCGGTAAGGCTGTTGATTCTCAATTCAATTGTAGTTTTAATTCAATACTGCTGTTGGTTGGGAAATTTGGAAATTTGTTTTGTGAATTGTATTGCTGTGAATTAGTGATTAGTCTGTTGTTGAGAATTGGGGGTTTTGTGAATATTTTTGCTAAATTCAGTTGTTGGGTGTTGAATTGTTGTGAAATTGGTGTTTGGGGCTGTTGTTGAGAATTAGGTTGTTGGTGAATTTCTATTGTTGACTATTGAAGGGTAGAGATGTTGTCGCAAGGAAGTGTTCAAAACAACAACAATAGGAATGATGCTGATAATGGGGGTGAGGTTGTGACTAGGGCTGAGTTCAATCAAATCAAAGAAAATCTTAGATTGATTATGGATAGATTAGAGGTTAGGGATAGAAGAAGCCATAGCGGTGTAGGAATTAGGAGGAGACACTCTAGTAGTGAATCTGATGCTAGTAGTGGAAGGAATAGGAGAGGAAACAATGTTGACAGGCGTAAAGGGATTGAAAGCATCAAGCTGAAAATTCCACCTTTCACTTGTAGTAGTAAACCAGAGGAATTCCTAGACTGTGTGCCACTGGTTGAGAAGGTGTTTGACTGTTATGAGTGGGATGAGCGCATGAAGGTGAAGATGGCGTCTTTAGCATTCTCTGAATACGCTAGTTTGTGGTGAGATAAATTATAAACTGAGAGACGTAGGGCTGATGAGGAGAAAGTGAGTTCATGGGCTTTGATGAAAAGGTTGATGAGACGCAGATTTGTGCCAGACTACTATAAACAGGAGATGCTGATGGAGTTGCAATCCTTGAGGTAGGGTAAGAAGAGCATAGAAGAGTATGTGAAGGGGTTTTAGACATTAGTGGCAAGATGTGATATCAGGGAAACATCAGATGAATCCATAGCTCATTTCATCAATGGGTTGAAGATGGACATTGCCAGTGTAGTGGAACTCCAGCATTATCAGACTCTTGAGGATGTGATTAAATTAGCCAATCGGGTTAAGTGGCATCAGCGTAGGCGGGATTAGAAGTCATATCATCACCATAAGTCAAATGATGGTGAGAGGGAGAAGGAAAGGAAGGAAAAGGGAAAGGCAGTCACTAGTGAGGCTGTTAACCAAACACAACAAAAGAGGAGTAGGGATATCAAATGTTTTAAGTGTTTAGGACTTGGTCATATTGCTTCTCAATGTCCTAATAAAAAGGTTATGGTCATCAAGGGGGACAAAGTTGAGAGTGAGGAAGAAGAATAGAAGAGTACTGAGGCAGAAGAGGAAGATGAAGACATTATAGCGAGTCCAGTACAGGGAGACTTGCTAATGGTTCAGCAGGATGAAACTGTTCCTAATCAGAGGGCCAATTTATTCCATATCCAAGGCATGGTGCAGGGAAGGACTTGTTTGATTGTGGTTGACACAAGCAGTTGCACTAATGTTGCTTCAGCAAACTGGGTTACTAAGTTGGGTTTGTAGGTGGAGCAGCATCTAAGACCTTATGCACTTCATTGGTTGAGTCCACAGGGAGCTTTTCATGTACACAAACAGGTTCATGTTCCATTGCTTATTGGTGATTATACTGACGAGATTGTTTATGATGTAGTTCCCATGGAAGCTACACATTTGATCCTTAGAAGACCTTGGCAATATGACCTTAGAGCCAAGTATGATGGATATACCAATGAGTATACCATTCAGCAACATGACAAGACATACAAGCTTCTTCCTATGAGTCCAACTGAAGTACAACACACAAGACTGATTTACCTTAAGAAGCCCAAGGGAAAGAGGAGTCTGTTTACTTGGTCAAGCAGGATGGACGATACAGATTCGAGGTCAAATCATTTTCAACATGGAGGGAATGATACGATCCCAAGAGCCCAGATACGAGCACCAAAGAAAACAAATTCAATCCGAGCTCTAGGTGGCAATACGGGGACCAAAAAAAGGAGGACATAGACGTCGGGAGGACCCAAGGTGAAGATCAGCCAGCCTTAAGCCGACCTTGAATAAAGGCCGACCGTGTTAGCTTCAAGGCCGCTGGCCTTAGAGTCGGCTTAAAAGTAAGCCGCCGGCCTTTGTGCCGGCCTAAATAAAGGCCGTCGGCCTTAAATAGTTTTACACAAATTTTTTTAGGATGATATAAATAGGCGTACTTAGGGTTTTTCGAGGGAGATTATCATTTTGGTTGTAAAACACAGACACTTTAAGTGGTGTGAATCCTCTTTGGATTTCTTTGAATATTGGGGATTGATTTTTTTTTCTCTTTATTCTTGTTGTTCTTATCAAATTCTTGGTTCTATAGAATTTGTGGCGAGCATCATTATTGAATTCTCAGAATTCTTTAACCATAGTGATTGATTTATAGAACATGGTCTCTACTGTTCTATGATTTGATTGTGAAACAGTTTAATTTTATCAATCTTGGTATCTATAGATTGATAATTTTATCCATATCTTGATTTTATTCGTTAGTACCAAAATCCAGAAAAAACCTAAAAATTTGTATTATTTGATTGTTGTTGATGAATTGGTGTGTTTGAAGGAATTTGAATCCGTTTTCTAATCATTTAGTATCAAAGTATATCCGAATCCGCATCATTTGGTATCAGAGCATACCAATTTCGTATCAACGAGACACCCTTGATTTTCATCGGCTACATTGGATTTGAAATGGTAAATACATGGAAAAGAAATAAATAGGAAAGTAATGACAAAAAAAGAGAGAAATTTTTATTACTAACAGATGTAAATGAGTACATCTTGATTCAAAGCTAGAAAGAAACCAAAGGTCAAATTTATTAAAAGTTGGAACCAACTCATAAACTAAGCTTATTGAAAACAAGAAAGGACTTATAAACATCATATGAATCAAATTGAAAAGGGAAAAACATGCACCATTATAGTTTAATCCTTACTCTAAGAGGGACTTATCACTATTAAAAGAAACTAAAACCAATTATTGAGAGTTATAGGTAGGTTGCTTAATGCCTCCTCTCAAACCAAGCACTATTGGTTGAACATGTTTGCTACTAAGTCGGGCTTAAGCTCTTGGACCTTGGTTGATATTGAGAAACTCTAGATGATATGGGGATCTAGATATCAGTGTCTAGCAACTTCTCTCCTTTTTTAACCTTTTGCTTCATTTAAGTGATTTCCATTGGTGTAGGCTCATAAACTAAGCCAAATGTTTTAACCTGCTCCTTAATCTTCATCTATTAGGTGTAAATCTTCCTTCTTGATTTCATCCTCAGCTTCTCCTAAGCCATGTAACATGCAAACCTCTTGAAATATTTGTAGACCAAGCTCATCATTGTCATCACTTTTGACATAAGAGATAGTCATCTCTTTATAGATGGCAAAGTCTTATTCACCTAGCACTATAATTATTTAGCCATTAGAGGTAAACTTCACCTTTTGGTGTAGACTTAAGGGTATAGCACCAGTTGCATGGATCCATGGTTGACCTTAAAGTAGGTTAAAGGACTTAGGAATATCTATGACTTGGAATGTTATGTTAAACACTTGTGGGCTAATTTCCACATCCAAGTCTACTTCTCCTTTAATTCCTCTTTTAGAGATATCGAAGGCTCAAATGATTAGAGTACTAGGCTTGATTTTAGACCTTGTTAACCTAAGTAAATTTAATTTTGACGATGGACATACATTTAGAGATGATCTATTATCTATGAGGACACGTGTGATAGTCATACTCCTACACTTGACCACTATGCATAGGGCATTGGTATGGTTAGCTCCATCTTCATTAAGCTCTTTTAGTGAGAAAGCAATGTGGTCCATAGAAAACACTAAGTTGACTATAAGGCCCAGCTTATCAATGGGGATGTTCTTAAGTACTTTAGCATCTTGAAGGATCTTAATGAGAGACTCACGATGAACATTAGATGTGAGAAGGAGGCCTATGAGGGATATTTAGGTTAGGACTTTAGCCAATTGGTCTAAGACCTTATATTCACTCGCTTTAATAATTCGATGATGTGTGGCATGGTTTATATCATTCTCTTTTTCCTCTAGTTCCATAGATTTCTTAGATGATTCCCCTATGAGGTTTTTTCTTTTATCCTCTTCTGGTGGGTTTTATACTTTACCAAACTTGGTAAGCCCACCTACTAGGGGCAATGGGGTCTTATGAATTGGTTCACAACTTGATAGTTTGGTGGTGTAGCTTTGTAATTTTCAATGGCCAGTGGGAAATTGAAAGTCAACTTCTTAATGGTGGACTTTTCCTCTTCATCTTCTTTATAGCACTTGAACACCATGGGCTTTGGATTTACCTCAATCATACAAACACTTAGCTCCTTTAGCTTGTCTTCTTTCTTAAACTCTGGTCCCTAGCCAATAGGTAGTGCATTAGCATAAACTCTTAGTATGAATGAGTAATCTACTAAGTATTCGAATTTTCTAGATGGTTTACATATGGTGTCAACTATTGGGTGTCCCACCAACCATCTCTTTTTTAGTTCCTTTTGTGTACAATTCTTATATGGTTTGGGAGTCAACATGGCCATAATTTCATCTTTCTTAACTCGTCCTTCTCTAAGCAGCTAGTGAATAGCGGGCTTAATCTAAGTTTTGTCCCTTGGGTTCATATACTGTAAATGGCCTACCCGTTGCAAGTTTCATGCAATTTGTTCTATTATGATAGGGAGCTCATCCAAGTTTAATTCAAGCTCTGGATCTTCAACTGTGATCATGTTGATTGCAGGCTCATGAATCGAGAGAGCATTCTTATTAACATTGGGCCTCTAAGGTTCGATGAAATCTGATTGAATTAACTTAGCATTGATTAGGTCTTGCACCTTGTTTTTAAGCCTCCAACAATTATCAACAGAATGGCACACTTGATTTAAGTGATAATCACACTTTAAAGTTAGATCATAGTTCTAGGCTTGTAGTCTGGCATCGGCACTTCAAAAGTCAACATGTTTTCTTGCTTGAGGCGGCTAAGAACTTAACTTATAAGTATTGGGATGTGAGTATATTACCTTATAGGCCTTATGTTTAGTTCTTTACTCTTGTTAGAATGTTGGCTTTGGCTCGATTGGATAGTTAGTTGAGGTGTTGCGATTGTAAAGTTGACAACACCTACCATACTAACTATTGGGTCTCTTGATTTAGCTACAAACTTAGAAGTAATAGGCTTTTTATCAACAAAAGTGAGGACTGTTATTCGGCCTATTGCAATAGAATCTTTAATTCTACTATCTACTACTACCACTTCAGCAAAGCTAGAAGTAATGTGGCCCATGAGGTAGTTGTGATAAAGATGCGAGTTAAGTCCTTTTCTAAGAGTGGAGGAGTGATCCTAGTTGCCATACTTCTCTAAAGTTGAGTAAACTCCTCAGAAGTCTCCTTGTCCTTCTTAGTTAATGATAAGTGTTAGAAGGCCCTTAATTATAGTGCTTATTAGTTATAATTTTTTATGGATTTCATGTAATTTGTGAAGAAAATGGTACTTATATGATTAAATTTTAATTTTAGGCATAATGGAGACAAAAGAAAGGTTTAAGGATGATATAAGCAAAGGCGATGTGAAATTTGGCGAAAAATGAAGAAAATTGATTTTCAGTTCAGCACAACCCATGCAAACACCAGTGTTAGATGAAAAAAATCACCAGTAGCTAATTGTTTTTCAACCCTACACCTAGCATGGCTATGCTGGAGGCCATGCTGAATTGGGTAGTGAAAAATAACGTGTTCCGAAGTCAGCACAGCCTCGAGCACAACTGTGCTAACACCCATGCTGAACCCTGTTTTCGTAAGAACTATAAATAGATGCTTTGTTTTATTTTAAAAAGACTTCTTTTCTTCTGGCTTCGTTCTAGAAACCTTAGGGGAGCTTTATTACAAACTTCAAGAGGAGAATTGTTTGAGCATCATTAGAGATCACAAAACAAACAAGGAATTATTCTTTTTAGCATGAATAAAATCTATTTGTCTAAATTCTCTGTTTTTATTGAAAATTCCATGGATAAGTAATTATTTATATCTTTCATCTTGTGAAACCCTAATTCATGTGTTGAACCATTGATTAATTAATGAATTATTTATATCTTTGCATCTATTCATGTGTTTCCATTGTTCTTGTAATTAATTTATGCACGTAAATTAATTGCATGTCTGATTTTTATTAGATTGAAAGAGGTTTCATCTAGTAAATTAGATCTTCACGAATAGAGAGATTACATGTTTTACCTAGAGGTAGGAAAACATTGATTTTCTACAATTTGTTGGAATTGTGAACTTAATGAGATCTTGCATAACGATAGTGAGGGAGAGGTTTCCATTATCTTATGCATGATTAAGAATTGATTAACTCGAGGGGGTAATTGATTCTACTTGAGAATTCCCACAGTGCAAAGTGTAAATTGATTTGTTAATCGACATCTTATTTTGGGAATTTAAGGGTTAGGATGGAACTAGATGAAGGGTATATTTTGTGATTGAATACACTTTTTAGACAATACCATTCAATTCTAGGGTTACTAGGATTTGTTAGTTATTAATTTAATTCAAAATTTCCACATCATAAATTAGACTAGATAGTAGAGAAAGGTAATACTAACACTTGTTTTCTAGATTCTAGAGGACGACACCTATTAAATCTATACCATAATTGATAGGTACACTACCTAGCTCGATAGTAGATTTTATTGGTTATAAATTTAAAACTTTAAGAATTGGTTAGATTCGAGCTCAATCAAGTTTTTGGCACCGTTGCCAAAGATCTGGAAAGGTAATATTTGGAAAAACCATAGTATCTACTACTTTAGTCATTTTTTTATTTGTTTTATCTATTTTTCTTCTCTCCATCCTTTGAAAAGTTCTAACTCACACTTGGTTGCCTTTTGCAGTATATGACAAGGAATCTTTCCTTTGACATTCTTGATCTAGATCCTAAGATTGAGAAAACACTCCGTTGACTTCGAAGGAATACAATTGCCGAATCTTCTAGACAGTTAGTTAGTGAAGAGGGAGAACGTGATATAGCAGTGGCAACGAAGGTTAAAAAAGAAGAGCTAATAGAGGTACAGGTACAAGAAGTAATGGCTGAGGATCTACCAAAGACAAACATTGAGTATGTAAGGCCTATACTAGACGACATAGGTCCAACCATTGTTAAGCCTCCTATTGGGGCTAATAATTTCGAGATCAAAGGTGTGGTGATTCAACTTTTACAACAATATTGTCAGTTCAATGGATTACCTGATGAAGACCCCCATGCTCACATTCAAACATTATTGGAGATTTGTGAAACTTTCAAGAATAATGGGGTAACAGATGAAGCAGTGCATACAAGATTGTTCCCATTTTCATTAAGAGGAAAAGCTAAGACCTGGCTTCAATCATTGGGTCTTAGGGCTTTAACTACAGGGGATGACATGATAAAGGAGTTTTTGGACAATTATTTTCCACCATGTAAGACCGCCAAGCTCTGGAACGACATCTCTTCCTTTACTCAACAAGATCATGAAACAATATATGATGCTTGGCAAAGATGGACAAAATTGTTGAGAAAGTGTCCACATCACCATTTGCCTACATGGATACAAGTTCAGACATTTTTTAATGGGTTAAATCTAGCTACACATCACGTAGTAGATGCTGCAACTGGTAGTCCTTTGAATATTAAGACTCTGGAGGACTCATTGAAGTTATTTGCTGATATGGCAAGAAATAATTACCAGTGGGGTCGTGGTAAGAGTAAGCAGAAAGCGATAGGAATGTATGAAGTAGATGCCATGACTACTTTAGTAGCAAAGATGGAAGCTTTGAGCCACCAAGTTACAACTCTCAAGAATCCTTAAGGACCATAACAACAACATCAAGTTTATCTTGAGGAGGGTATGAATCATTTTTAGTAATATGAACAAGTAGATTATCTTGGGAATTCAAACAGACAACAGTATAATCAATATGGTAACACCTATTATCCAGGGATGAGAAACCATCCAAATCTGCCTTATGGAAACCAAGACTATCGGAGAGCTAATCTACCACCACTAGGGTATTCAAAGCAACAGCCACTACTTTATCAACCTTTACCGCTTCCTTCAGCGCAGCCACCCTAACAAGAAAAGAAGGGTAACTTGGAGGATATTTTGAGTCAATTCATCCAAAGCTCTTATGCAAGACATCACAATCACGAGACCTCAATTCACAATCTTGAGAAGCAAATTGACCAATTAGCTAAGATGATGTCTGAGAGACAACTTGACTCTCATCCCAGCAACATGGAAAAGAATCCAAGGGAACAAGTAAAATCCATTACATTGAGAATTGGGAAAGAGTTACCATCTGAACAGTGGCATGAAAAGAAGTAAGAGGATAATCAACCTATTAAAAAGGAGAAAATAACAATTGAGAAAACACATTCTGAGAGGAGATCACCACCGGCTGTCAAAGAATATGTGCCAAAAATCCCTTATCCAGCTCACCTTAACTAGAGCAAAGAAAAGTAGTAGTTTGGTAAATTCCTTGATCCATTTAAACAACTACACATTAACATTCCATTTGTAGAGGCACTTTCACAAATGCCAAAATATGCTAAGTTCCTAAAGGAGCTTCTATCTAGTAAGTGGAAGTTAGAGGATGTGTCTACCATAGAAGTTGATGCAAATTACTCATCTATCATTCAGAATAAACTTCCTCTAAAGCTAAGGGATCTGGGCAGTTTCACAATTCCATGTGTCATAGGTGATACCTTAGTTGAAAAGGCCCTAGCTGATCTTGGGGCCAAAATTAATTTAATAACATACTCCTTTTTCAAGAAGTTAAGACTTTCTAACCTAACATCGACTAAGATGAGTTTGCAGCTTGCTAACCGTTGTGTGAAGATTCCCAAGGGGATAATCAAGGATGTCTTAATAAAGGTAGGGAATTTCATCTACCCCGTTGACTTTATAGTTCTAGAAATGGATGGCGATGGGGATATCCCTCTGATACTTGGGAGACCATTCTTAGCCACTGATAAGGCAATGGTTAATGTGGAAGGAGGCAAGCTTACTTTGAGAATCGATGATGAAGAGATGGTAATCCAAATTACTGCTGCTATGGAACACACTATGTACATTGATGACTCTTGTTACTTTATTGATGTTGTTGATATGTCAATAGATGGGCATATGAAGGAAGTTCTAAGCAAAGATGAGTTAGAGCTGAGCTTGACATTGGAAGAGAAGAAGGATGCAAATAACTCAGAGGTTGTGCTACTTATTGAGCAGCTTGATGCTTCAAAAAATGTTACATCTCAGCATAGGTTTGAAAAGTTGAGAATAGAAAATGAGGTAAGACTTTAAACTTCTATAGCCGCTAGGGTTAAGATTGAAACAATTACCAAAGTATCTAGAATATTCTTTCCTTGCAGAAGACTCTAACCTACCAGTTATTATAGCCTCAAATTTATCTCAAGAGTAGAAAGATCAATTACTCGCAGTCCTAAGAGCACACAAGTGAGCCATTGCTTGTAAAATATCTGACATAAAAGGTATCAACCCCTCCTTCTGTACTCATAAAATTTTATTAGAAGAAGGATTCAAGCCTGTAGTGCAGCTATAGAGACGGCTAAATCCTAATATGAAAGAGGTGGTTAAGAAGGAGGTAATCAAACTTCTTGACGCTAGACTTATTTACACCATATTTGATAGCGACTAAGTTAGTCTAACGTAAGTGGTGCCAACGATAGGGAGGAATTGGATCTCCAACTGTTAGAGACTTAGTGGAAGAAAGTGAAGAGCGTCAAGCCAACGACATTAAACAAGTGTGCTTCTTAGGAGGCAACCCATGTCTAACTAAAGTACACAATATTTCTTTTATTTTCTTTTTGTTGTCACTATCCTAAGTTTATTATTTTTAGAAATTTTCATATCTTAAGGGGATTTTCTGAGCTTATTTGAAGAGAGCAAGCGTAATTTCTAAGTGTGGGGAAGTGCCAATGACAAGGAAGTTTGAATTTTAATCACTAAGTGCATCTAATAAGTCTCTCTCTATGTTCATTTACACTTTTAGAGGTATACGACGATCACGGTTGTTGTCTATTGGCTTGGGCATGTCTTAATTTTCCTCCACACAATCAGTACTTAAAGCTATGCATAATTTAAAGAGAGTCTGTGGAGTTTTCTAAATCAACACGGCCTTGAGCATGGCCTTGCTGTATCCAGGGCAGACCTGCCTTGTAAAAACACTGCCTTATTTTCCCCTTTTGAAGGTTTGCATGGTCCCCAGTATGGTTGTGCAGCAGTTTATGTTGAAAAAAAAAAAAAACCACACATATATACAATTTCTCTCTCTCCTCCCTCACTCTCTAAACTATCCTCTAAATCTGTTAGGTGAATTCACCTGTTATTAAATTTTCTCCATTTACAAATTTGCAATTGATTTTGAATGTTTATTTTTAATCATTAAAAGGGCGAGATCCTTGTAATTGTGCTTATAAAAGTTAGTGATTTTGTTTCCCTTTCTCACATATTGTTCGCTTGGTATACTTAGTTGGAATTTTATGATAAAATCTAAGTGGGGTAATCTAACTTGCTATTTAATTATTGATTCTTGAGTTGTAAAATAGATAGAAATCCTTAGTTAAAAGTTAAATGGTTGTATTTTTAAGCTTATTGGTTAATATATTTACTTTTCAAAAACTTTGAGAGCTCTTCTAACTTTTTTTGAAAGGTGCATATGAAATCTATCACTTGGTGATTCCTTTTAAGTAATCTCTTGAAAATTAATTAATTAATTTGTTAATTGAGCAATAATGTGAAAAGCTTAGTCAATATAGGTGGGCTTTGGTCTCTTAGAAGAGCGAAGTCTGACTATACTATTGACTAATCACTCAATTAAAGAAATAATAAGCCACTACTCCAATGACTTAGGTTCTCCAAGTTAATAGAATCTTTATGAATCCCTAAGGTTAAGATAATGGAGGTTCGATGGGGTCCTTTTAAAACCCGGTCACCTAAGGTCATTTAACCTAGGACTGGCCGACCGATGATATTATAATAACAAGATGGGATAGAAAAAGGGCAAAGTTTAGTGGATCTTATAACTTGAATAATTAAGTCTGTAGGGACGCCTTCAATTGAGGGGATAACATCTGCTAACTTAGGTGACGAGCCCGAGATTATCGGCTAAACATTTGTTACATAGGTTGCAAGATCTTAAATAACTGAAATTTATATATATATATATATATAAGAGAGGAAAACTTGAAAAAATTTTAAGAGGTTTAACAAAAAGAGGAAGAAAATCTAAGGGAAGGATGGATGCCATATGCTTTCACTTGAGGTTGCTGTGCTTAGAAGAGGTAGTTGAACAGTTTATATATTCTTTAGTAAGTGGAGAGATATGACCAAGCCACTTTTGCTTTATGTAACTTTCTTCATAACTTGGGAAGCATTTCTTAAATGATAGGGGTAATAGTTTAACTTACTTGGATTAATCTGTAAACTCCAATTTTTTATGCTAAGTACACGTACAATCATGGTAAGTTTAAGTGGTAGGCACTAATGAATCACTAAGATCGAATTAAATAAAGAATGCTATTTGTGATTTAAAGTCCAACAATGAATACAACTGATGAGAGGAAATGTATTTTGTCCTTATTTTGTTTACGTAAGGACAAGCAAACAGTTAAGTGTAAGGAGATTTGATAAGTATTAGCAGACCCTTAATTTTAGTGCTTTTTAGTTATAATTTTATATGGATTTCATGTAATTTGTGAATAAAAGGGTACTTATATGATTAAATTTTAATTTCAAGCGTCAATGGAGACAAAAGAAAGGTTTAAGGATGATATAAGCAAAGGCGAGGTGAAATTTGGAGAAAAATGAAGAAAATTCATTTTCAGTTTAGCACAACCCATGCAAACACCAGTGTTAGATGAAAAAAATGACCAGTAGCTAATTTTTTTCAGCCATGCCCCTAACACAACTATGCTGGAGGTTGTGCTGAATTGGGCAGTGAAAAATAACGTGTTCCAAAGTTAGCACGGCCTTGAGCACACTGTGCTGACACCCATGTTAAACTCTATTTTCGCAAGAATTATAAATAAATGCTTTGTTTTTTTAAAAAAAGACTTCTTTCCTTCTAGCTTCGTTCTGGAAACCCTAAGAGAGCTTTATTACAAACTTCAAGAGGAGAATTTTCTAACCATCATTGGAGATCACAAAAAAAAAAAAAAACAAAAGATTATTCTTTTTAGCATGAATCAAATCTATTTCTCTAGATTCTCTATTTTTATTGAGAACTCCATGGAGGAGTAATTCTTTATATATTTCATCTTGTGAAACCCTAATTCAAGTGCTGAACCATTGATTGATTAATGAATTATTTATATCTTTGCATCTATTCATGTGTTTTCATTGTTTTTGTAATTGATTTATGCGTGCAAATTGATTGCATGTCTAATTTTTATTAGATTGAAAGAAGTTTAGTCTAGTAAATTAGATTTTCATGAATAGAGAGATTACATATTTTAACTAGAGGTAGGAAAACATTGATTTTCTACAATTTATTGGAATTGTGAACTTAATGAGATCTTGCATAACGGTAGTGAGGGAGAGGTTTCCACTATCTTATGCATGATTAAGAATTGATTAACTTGATGGAGTAATTGATTCTACTTGAAAATTCCCACAGTGCAAAGTGTAAATTGATTCGTTAATCGATATCTTATTTTGATAATTTAAGGGCTATGATAGAACAAGAGGAGGGGTATATTTTGTGATTGAATACACTTTTTAGACAATACCATTCAATTCTAGGGTTACTAGGATTTGTTAGTTATTAATTTAATTCAAAATTTTCACATCATAAATTAGACTAGATAGTAGAGAAAGGTAATACTAGTACTTGTTTTCTAGATCTCAAGGGATGACACCTATTAAATCTATACCATAATCGATAGGTACGCTACTTAACTCGATAGTAGATTTTATTGGCTATAAATTTAAAACTTTAATGATCGGTTAGATTCGAGCTCAATTAGTTACCTTTGGCAAATCATACATGGTTGGTGTTGCTTCGATGTTAAGCTTATATTGGTTGTAGAAAGCCTTAGCAAGCTTATCCCAAGTATCATATTTAGCCAAGTCCAACTAGGCATACCACCTTAGAGCTGGACCAATAAAGCTATCTTAAAACGTCTGCACCATAAGTCGGTCATACTTGGTGTACTAACCCATTTAGCACACATGCAAATGAGTGTGTATCATAGGGTAACTAGTTCCATTGTAGTTCTCAAACTCAAGTATCTTAAATTTTTTAAGGAAATCATCTTCTAAGTAACTACGTAATTGCAGGAGGCCCAACTTTTCTAGCCCATCTATGTCTTCCAAAACTTTGAGTTTGTCCTCGAATTTCTTCATCAGCTTTTCTTCAATGTCCTTTTGTTTTGACTCAAATTCTTTCTTCCACATGTCAGTTTCTGACCTGAAATCCACATCTTGCAACTAAGGGGGTGGCGCCTCATTTTGTGGGTTGTTGGAACGTTCACTCGCATGAGCAGTTAGATGGCTTGTGGAGTGGGTAAGGGTTCAAAGTTCTTCCAACACTTGTTACATGGTCTTCACAAGGGCTTCGACTCTTTTGGGGTTGATACTTTCAATCATCTTAGAACGAGAACAAGTGAGAATAGGGCTTCTAATGAAAATTGATTGTTTAGGGATCAATTTTTAAGATTCCTACAAGAAAGTCCAAAATTGTTAGTTTTTTTTTAAGTTTTATTTTCTCTTCCTCTCTTTTTTTTTTTTTTTTGAAAGAAACATGCTTTACAAAATAAAATATGTAACTGTAATAAAACGAAGAATAATACGATACATGGATGCAAGATGTCAGAATGGCCATTGAATAATAGTGCAGTGCTTTTGTTTCAAAATTTCACTAGGGTTACAATTTCATTAATATTCTAGTGACGTATAGCATCAAAATATAAAGACTAGGAACATAAAACCAAAACTAAAATTAAAACGTAGACTAGAAACATGAAATTAAGTAGACTATTCTAGATAAATCTCTTAATCTTGCTGGGGCATGCTTTTGCTTCATCAATTTGCAACTAGTAGATTCGCTTCTTAGCCCTCCTTTGTTAGCCTTTTAAGACCCCTATCTGATCTTAGACTTCTTCAAATCGAGCTTTCCACGTGTTCTTTTTATTTTCCATAGCTCTATATCAAACTTCCAAATGGGCCTACACTAAATCTATATATGCTCTAAGCTTTAGTGGGGGATGCTTAGGTACAAGCTCGAGTACATCAAGAGCTTGATACTGCAATTCTCCATTCTTATGAAGTAAGTCAAATATGAACTCTTTTGTGGCTTAGTAATCTCTAACTCTTCTTCTCAAGTCTCCTAAATCAACAATGGGGGTTAATTCTCTATGGTCCCAAATAGCTTGCATCCTTTGCAACTTGCTTATTTTATTAGCTAGTATAATATAAGAATTCTAGAAATCAATTGTCACCACTTCTAGGGAATCTCTATGGGTTATGTCTTGAATGGGCCCTAATTGTCTGACCACACATGCCAGGAAGTAACTCATACAGCTAGTGATGCCTATAACGGGGATTGCAGCATACCCCTCATAGCCAAGTATGGCATGTGTACAATGGTTCCATCGAGTAATCTAAAGTATGTCTTCTAGTGGAACTTTCTATGGGGCCTCAATCCATCTTTGAATTGTTACTCCTTTCAGTAAATGGATCTTAGGAATGAAGTTTTCTGTTAGATTAATCTATTAGGACAAAGAGCTCCTAAGTTCCCTTGCAATGTCCATGGCTTCTTCGCTTCAAAAAATTCAAGGAATGAATTTGCTCTACTAAAAGGGCTAGAATATATGACTTTCTAACCAAGAATTAGGCTATCAGCTCCACCACTCTAAAATGAACATGTAAAAGCCCATTAGGAAATAAAATGGTTCCAAACACAACTATGATAAATGTGTTGATTTGTTCTCTCTCCAAACTTCAAAGCCACCACTAAATATGGCCATGTGTTTTTGATAATCTAATGGGCTTTCAAACCAATTAAGGGAGTTAACAATCTTATGGCCTTTACACTACCCTTAGTAAAGGCTTGAGCCACTTCAGTCCATCTTACACCTAAAAACTTAGTAAAGGTGTTTGTTGAGGCAGCTTTAAGGTTCAAAACTACTATGCCTCCAGTGCATGGAGGTGTTTGGAGTAGTTTGGTGTACTCTTTAGTAGTGGGGCTGAGCATATTTGTGCCAAATAAGAAGGAAGAAGTCTCTAGGCTCCAAAAATGGGCTAAGGCTCGCATTAGGGTCTTATTAGGCTTAGTATTCATTAGGAAAAGTATTAGGCCAATCTTGGTGATGATGAACTATTGATAATCTAGGTTGAATTAATTGAACCAATGTGTTAGGAAAGGCTTGGGTTTCATGGTTTACTCGATGTGGATCTCTTGAGTAGGTTGAGCATTTGATGAACTTGCCATCCTTCTTTTCTACAAATTACAATAAATAGAATTTTAAAAACAAAGCTTACACTAAAGTTTATATATATAGAAATTTACATATCTTATAAAGTACTATGACACAATTGAGTATCAATTAAAATTACAACTCTTTTTTTTTATCTTGCTGCACTATTTTCCATTAATTGGTACATAATCGTAAATGTAATAGGGTAGGTTCTATAGGTCTTCAAGCTTTATGGCCTCACACATTCTCGAAGAAATGGATCTCAGGCCACATTGAAGCAAGAGTGGGGTAGCTTAATCACCAACGAAAGGTAGTTACACTACAACTTTTGAATGGTTACACAATGGCTCCCCTTCCTAAGTTCTTAGATGGTCCAGTCCCAACCATATCTAACACACATCTTTCTTTTCAAAAAAAAAAAAAAAAAAAGTCCCCCCTAAGATTGGTCCATTAAGCCTTTCTTCATTTTCTCTCTTTTTCTTTTTCTTTTTTTCTTATTCTACACCATCAACACCTAGTTAGTATAGCTATTTGTGAGAAAAATATTTACAACAAAGAAATGTTCTTTCTAAAAAAAAAAAAAAAATGAAGGCCTTTATAATTATTTTTGAAAATTCACTTATGGTTTGCCCACATGTATCCCTAATGGAGTTACCAATCTGTCGAGCCTAAATTTTGGTCTCCCTTTTCCTTAGTTAGGCTTACATTAAGCCTAGACCACTCAACATAAGACTCTTAACCAAATTAAGGAAAAGTTTTGTTTTAAAAAACAATGGAGTTGCCAACCAACTTATGTTGGGTAAGAGTAAAATTAAGGTTTATGAGCAGATAAACCTTAATTTTAGTCATTAGTCTATTTTTTTAAATTAATTTTTAGAAATAAATAGAAAATAGAGATTATGGACTCAAAGGCTATCTTATCAAAACCTTTAAAGTTTCCATAAAAGAGTTTCTAAAAAAAAATTTAAAGGCCTTCAAAGTTATTTCTTTTTTGAATTTTTTTCATAAGAGTTTCTTTTAATATATATATATATATTATATATATATATATATATATATATTAAGAAAGAAAGAAAGAAAAAAAAAACAAAGTTTTCAATTTTTAAGGTTGTCCAAAGTACCTACGTACTTGCTAGCCACGATCAGGCCTACATAGTTGTTGGTCCCAATTAGATTAATCAAGAGGGGGGTGAATTGATTAATTATTTAAAATTTCAAGTTTTGCAAATCATTCAAAAACTCTTGACTAATAAAATCACGTAAATAACAAAAATGAAGAACAATAATGTGCAGTAAATAAAATGAGTAGAGAAGAATAGAATGCTCAGAGATTTATAGAGGTTCCTCCTCGAGCGTCAATCCTCTCTTCCAACTCCACACCGAGGTCCCGATTGTCTATACCGGTTGTGTTTCACTATATTAAACAAATTGAAAGTGTACAAAATAAGCCTCTTCAAGGCGAAGTCTCACTGCTGAGCCTTTCTAGCTTCTTCACTAAGCTAATCACTCAAACTACAGTGATGAAACAACTATCAATTCCTTATACACGAAAGGAATTACTATAACAATGAGGAATATCAAATTTCTTCTATAAAATAAATCACATGTATATGTAAAAATTTTGCGCTTGAAGATGTATAAGCCTTTTCTTTTCCTTGTGTTTTTTTTTCTTCACTGAAGAACGTTCTCTCTTCTTTTTTTTTATTTGAACTGGCCACTCCTTTTATGAAGAGAACATGATGGTTACTTTTGAGAATGTAACGTTCATGAAGTTCCACATGACAAGCTTGAATTTATTTTTGAAATTTTGTATTTCAAAAATAAGTTGAATCTGTTCGAGAGGATCTGCATTCCGTGATATTTTTGATGAGGATAAGCTTGGATAAATCAGTTTGACCGAGATTTTCTTTGGAGATATTTCTTGGATTAAGTTTGTTGAAGATATCCCTCACATTGTGGAACCTTATCTTGATATCCTATATATTGTGGAACCATATCTTTATGTAATAATCATATTTCTTATCCTTATCTTTGTAACTGCTGGATCTCCCAAAATATAGCACAAATATCTAGATTTAAATCTTGATAAAACTTGTAAATCTTATATGATCTCACTTTATCATAAAATAAATCTTTGAATAAAAACTTTATGTAAATTAAAAACCCCATGATATAAAATCCAACTTTAGTAAAACACATCAAGTATATTACCTAAATATACTTGACACGTGGAGCTAGGCCTTGAAATTTATTAAAAACTATCGATATAAAAATTAGAACGAAATCTGGAAAAAAATTCATGATAGGCATGGAAGGTTCTGAAAGTGCTTATGAAGCAAACTTATCAACTGTCTTCCTGTTATGAAGGTTCTGAAAATGCTTCTGAAATAAACCTATCAACTGTTTTCCTATTGTAAAGGTTCTGAAAGTGCTTCTGAAAGATTATCACGAGAACTACGGATACACTACACAACTTCTGAAACATCTCTGTCAGAACAAAAATAATCTATATAACACTTTTAAAGGTTCTAAACAAGCTTCTGTCTCCTTGTTCAATTTAGAAAAATTTACGTACTATCTTCTGAAACAACTTCTGACAAGCTCAAACATACATTACACATTATTCCTCTTTTGTTAACATCAAAACTAAATTAGAGAACTTAACATTCTCCCCCTTTTTTATGATAACAAAACACTATTAAATAGACAAAATAGAAACAACTTTCATGTTCAAGCAAACATATATTCATATAATAGAAAAGCATCATAAACACAATAAAATCATTATAAACACATTGATCATAAGCACAATAGTAAGCAGCATTGATCATAAACACATTGATCATAAGCACATTAGAGATCATGTGCATAATGGAGATATAAATGTTGAATTTGTGCCAACTGATAATCAGTTTGCAGACATTTTTACTAAACCTCTTGAAAAGGTAAAATTTGAATTTATTAGAAATGAATTAGGAATTTGTAACCCTTTTTGAAATTTTTTTCCCCGAAACCTTTAATATTTGAAAATCTTTATTCATATAATATAAATATATATATTTTTTCTCTTCATTCGTTTCCTTCTTTCTCTAATTTTTTTTCTTCGCAATCTGTTCTTTCTCTCTCTTTCTCTATTTTCCCTCTCTCTCATTGTGACTCCAATGGCGCCTAAATCTTCAAAACGTCTCAAACAAAAATCCTTCAAAACAAAATCCTCCAACAAGCCTTTAGTGATTCATGATGAATCTTCATATTCTTTGGAAAAACATCAAGAACCTTCAATAGAGGAGAATCCAAGTTCCCCTGACTCCGAATCTATCATAGGTTCCAAGAAAATTTCCAAAAGAAAACGAGTTGCATCGTCTTCAAAAGGGAAAGAAAAGGTTACTCTAGAAACCTCTCCGCCTAAGAAAACAGCAAAGAAGCAAACAAAACAAAGGAATGTACCAAGTCTGAAACCCTCAATTTCAAAATCTCTTCGAAGGAAGAAAAATGAGGTGTGTTCTTGTAGTTTTGTGGATTTTAATTTCTTTACAAGTAATGGATTTTACTGGAATGAACTTTTAGAACCCATAGGATTCATGGAACTTTGCTCTACTCAAGTTCTAGTTTATGGCGAGTGTGTGAAAGAATTTTATAAAAGTTTAAGTCTTTCGGAAGGGAATGTTTTATTTTCTAGGGTATGTGATCAAGACATTACAATTTCTAGGGCAGATGTAATTAAATGTCTACACTTACATGATGTAAATGATGATGTAGAGATTACAAACATGCCTAGGAATGATCTGTTTGTTGCTATTAATGGAGGCTTACAAATGGATTATGGAAAAGAAGCAATGGTTATTGATTTCGAGTTGTTTCCTCGAATCATACACAAGATTATTGTTGAATGTATATGTCCAAGGAAGGGCAGTTCTACTTCAATGTCCATAGAACATGCTCAAATTATCTATGCGATGATTAATAGAAAGAACGTGGACATGGCTTCTAGAGTCATTGATCAAATATGGAGAAATAAAGAAAGTTTAGTATTTGAGAATGTACTCATGTGGTTGTTTGTGTTTAAAGGGATAGTTTTGCCTACCGGCTCTTCTGAACCTATTAAGTTAAAGAGGATAGGTAAAGAAGTTTTTCATCATATGTCGATCTTTGTTAAGGACTGTTTGTGGTATGTGAATGATGGTGCACATTTTGTCCATTAAAGGCATATGAAAAGAATTGTTCCTTTTGGAACTTCTTCGATACTTGTTCAAGAAGGAAGTTCAGAACCTAGAACAGAGTTTGGAACAGATTATAGAAAGCAACCATATGCTGATGAGGCTGGGAAGAGTGGAACAAAAGAAGCTACATCCAATGTTGATCTGGAAGAAATGAAGAATATTATGTGAGAAGCTTTGAAACATGAGCTATCAAATTTAGTTAAGACAACTTTAACAGATGAAGTTTCAGTTCTTCAACGGTCTGATCTTAGGAGACTAGAAGCAATGGAGTTACAAGTTAAACAAACTTCTGATATTCTTTCTGATATTAAGAAAAAATCTAAGAAAATGCTTACTGATCTTTATCACTATAGAATTCTCCATGATGAGTTTAGTGCGAGAGTCAAGCAAGATTTATCTAACAATGTGATTGCTTTTGACAAGTTTGTCTCTCAAGTGAGGAAGATAGGAGATTCAGTCACTAACTCTTTCAAGACTTTGGACTCCCAGACGGATAAAACATCCCAATCTGTTACAAGTCTTCATGGTGAAATCAAGCTGTTCTTATCCACCAAATTTCCAGATTATGTTCGCTCTGGTGCACATATCATCGACTTGGATACTTCACCAGAAAAACCTTCCTCTACCAAACCTTCCACCACTTCCTCTACCTCTCGAGTTACAAGATCCAAAAAATCTTAGTTCTTGTCTTAATTTTTTGTTTTGAAAACAAGTTGTAAAGACTTCTTTTATCTTTTATGCATCGATTAAGGGGGCGTTATCCCTTTTGCTGTTAATAAAAGGGGGAGAATGATACTATTGTGTTTATGATCAATGCTGCTTACTATTGTGCTTATGATCAATGCGTTTATAATGATTCTATTGTGTTTATGATGCTTTTCTGTTATATGAATATATGTTTGCTTGAACATGAAAGTTGTTTCTATTTTGTCTATCTAATGGTGTTTTGTTATCATTAAAAAGGGGGAGAATGTTAAGTTCTCTAATTTAGTTTTGATGTTAACAAAAGAGGAATAATGTGTAACGTATATTTGAACTTGTCAAAAGTTGTTTCAGAAGATAGTACGTAAATTTTTCTAAATTGAACAAGGAGACGGAAGCTTGTTCAGAACCTTCAAAAGTGTTATATAGATTATTTTTGTTCTGATAAAAGATGTTTCAAAAGTTGTGTAGTGTACCCGTAGTTCTCGTGATAATCTTTCAGAAGCACTTTCAGAACCTTTACAATAGGAAAACAGTTGATAGGTTTATTTCAGAAGCACTTTCAGAACCTTCATAACAGGAGGACAGTTGACAAGTTTGCTTCAGAAGCACTTTCAGAACCTTCCATGCCTGTCACGAATTTTTTTCCAAATTTCGTTCTAATTTTTATATCGATAGTTTTTAATAAATTTCAAGGCCTAGCTCCACGTGTCAAGTATATTTGGGTAATATACTTGATGTGTTTTACTAAAGTTGGATTTTATATCATGGGGTTTTTAATTTACATAAAGTTTTTACAAGATTTTATTCAAAGATTTTATTTTATGATAAAGTGAGATCATATAAGATTTATAAGTTTTATCAAGATTTAAATCTAGATATTTGTGCTATATTTTGGGAGATCCAACAGTTACAAAGATAAGGATAAGAAATATGGTTGTTATATAAAGATATGGTTCCACAATATATGGGATATCAAGATAAGGTTCCACAATGTGAGGGATATCTTCAACAAACTTGATCTAAAAAATATCTCCAAAGAAGATCTCGGTCAAACTGATTTATCTAAGCTTATCCTCATTAAAAATATCACGGAATGCAGATCCTCTCCAACAGATTCAACTTATTTTTGAAATACAAAATTTCAAAAATAAATTCAAGCTTGTCACGTGGAACTTCATGAACGTTACATTCTCAAAAGTAACCGTTATGTTCTCTTCATAAAAGGAGTGGTCAGTTCAAATAAAAAAAAAAAGAAGAGAGAACGTTCTTCTGTGAAGAAAAAAAAACACAAGGAAAAGAAAAGGCTCATACATCTTCAAGCGCAAAATTTTTACATATACATGTGATCTATTTTATAGAGGAAATTTGATATTCCTCATTATTATTGTAATTCCTTTCGTGTATAAGAAATTGATAGTTGTTTCATCACTGTAGTTTGAGTGATTAGCTTAGTGAAGAAGCTAGAAAGACTCAGCAGTGAGACTTCACCTTGAAGAGGCTTATTTTGTACACTTTCAATTTGTTTGATATAGTGAAACACAACCGGTATAGACAACCGGGACCCCGGCGTGGAGCTGGAAGAGAGGACTGACGCTCGAGGTGGAACCTCTATAAATCTCTGAGCATTCTATTCTTCTCTACTCATTTTATTTACTACATATTATTGTTCTTTATTTTTGTTATTCACGTGATTTTATTAGTCAAGAGTTTTTGAATGATTTGCAAAAATTGAAATCTTAACTAATTAATCAATTCACCCCCCTCTTGATTAATCTAATTGAGACCAACAATAGTTCTTTTTATTTATTTATAAAAACATTATTTTGTTGGTTTATTTTATTTTTAAAAGTATTGACTTTACATTTTTAGCCAGTTTACCTTTTTTTATAAAAATTTTCTAAAGCCCTAATTTTTTTTCTTTTAGATGGAAAAAAAAAAACTATATATAAATATATTAGGAAAAGGCCAATTGAAAGTTTTTATATAAAAAAAATGATTTTTCTAAGTGATAAAAAAAATTAAGAGAAAGACTTAAAAGAAACTCTTTTATAAGGAAAAAAAAATCTTTTTTTCTAAAAATATTTTATATCATTAAAACATGTTTTTATTTTTTCTGTTTTTTTTTTATTTTCTATTATCAATTTAAAAAAAATAAAAGACAGAAAAAAAAATAAAATAAAAATTACCTTATGCACTAGCAATTCAAGCCAGTTTAGGGGTTTCTAATCGTCAATGATGGTGGTTCAAAGATCAATTAGACTCTTATTGTGGTGGGAAAGTGAACCCCTCAATCAATTTTAGGATTGGAAGCTTGTATCTTGGTTAATTTCACCTAACCCATTCTTTAGGCTTGTAAACTCAAACTTTGATTCTTAATCCAATTAGAGCAATTCCTAAGTTATTGAAGGAAATTAAGGCTTGGGCTTTACTATAATGATGAAAGAGGATAATTATATGGCTTTGGTTCACTTCAATTTGCTCTTAAGTGAGAGAAATTGAAGAGAGAGGGAAAGGGTGGTCATGAGTACTATCCTAAAGTGAGAAAGTGAGTGATTCGAGCTTGTTAATTTTTTTCCCTTCTCTAAAATGACTTCTAGGGACTCCTATTTATATTAATAAGTGATTAGTAGTACTTGAGAAACCTTAAATTCGAACAAATATCAAATCTTTGCAAGAATGAGTATTTTCGATTCTTGAATATATTTTGCTTAATTTATCTCAATTTTTGTGGAAATTGTTTTAAAATTGATGATGCATATATGTTTTATAGGCTTTACTTGACTAATTTATGTGTTTGATTCATGATTTGTAAGTTAATTTAGCCTATAATATTTCCATTAAAATTGGATTTAATGTGTATACTTTATTTTTTTCGTTTTCATGTTTATTTTTAGGGCACTTTCTTTTATTATAAAATTTGAATTTAGAGTGTAATGGATAGTACTCTAAGTGTATATTTAATTTCCACTTTTTTGTTTGATTTAATTTAGCCAAAAAATGAGAGAAATCAAATAAAAAAAAAGGGAGGCATGGACAATTTTTTATTTCCTTTTTTGTTTCATATTGTTGAGCTGGGGAAGATGATCACATGCTAGGTACATGCTATGCACCCCCATGTGCATGTGTGATGCATGAGTCTATTCAAAATTAAAAAATCAAACCCATGACTTCTTACTCCTTACACATGCATCTAACAAGCTGAGTTGAGGTTGGTTTCTTGTTATGTATTGTAATAGATTTTATTTAATCTATTTTGAGCCAATTTTATTTTAGGGCTTAAAATAAAAAATAAAAAATAAGAAAAATCATAGATTTAAGATTAAGCAAAAATATGATGTTTACACAAATCATTTGAGAAATAATACTTCACTTAAGTAAAGAATTTCCTCTTTAGGTAAATATCAAGATCATATGGCATAGCCCCATCGACCAAGTTGTTGACAATATCTACATATCATAGTATCTTAAGAAGTTCACTACATAGAGATGTTTAACCATAAAACTTTCCATGATGGGTTGGTCATCCATTAGTTGTGATCCAAGAAAGACGATCGGCAACCAAATTTTCTATTCCCTTCTTATCCTAGATTTGCAAGTCAAATTCTTGAAGTAGTAAAATCTAACAAATAGGTTATGGTTTTGCATCAGGTTTGTTTAGTAAATACTTTAAGGCTGCATGATCGGTTTAAACCAACATTTTTGATCTAATAAGGTATGACCTCTTGTTGTCACATGCAAATACTATTGCCAAAAGCTCATTTACAATGGTTGCATATTCCACAAGGCTTAATTCCACATTGTACAGGCATAATACATTACTTGAAAGTTTTGTTCATTCTTTGTCCCAAAATGACGCCCACTGCTATACCACTTACATCATACAGTACCCTAAACAAGAACTCCTAATCTAATGCCACAATTACTAAGGCTATTATTAATCTTTCCTTAAGAGCTTTAAATGCCTTGGTACACTCTTCGTTGAATATAAAAGTTGCATCTTTTTTCCAATAATGTAGATAGTGGCTAAGAGATTTTTTAGAAGTCTTTAATTAATCTTTTATAAAACTCTACATAACCTAGAAAACTCCTTATACCTTTGACATTCAATAGTGGTGGCAATTATTTCTATCTTTGCCTTGTCAATTTTGATGCCTCTTTGAGTGATCATATACCCCATTGCAATTCTCTTTGCACTGAAAAATTGTATTTCTCCTAATAATGCACCAAATGTGTCTTGTTGCACCTTTTCAAAACTAATAACAAGTCATCTAAGCATTCATCAAATATACCTTCGTGCATTGCAAAATCATCCATAAATACTTCTATGCCCTTCTCAATTGTGGTTGAGAAAATTGCCATCATGCATCTTTGAAAATTTTATAACAAATGATAATGGACTTTAAAATACAAAAATAAGAAAGAAACTAGATCGATTAGATAATTATAACAAGAAGCAAAAATTAAAATTTCAATTTTATGATAGCTATATGGAATTTGTGAGTGTATATTTATATTCAAAATATTTTATTTAGCTTACACATAAGTTTCCATAAAAAAATAAAAATAATATGATTTAGATAATTTAATTAGATTTTTAATACACATATCAACTGCAATTGTAATTAAAAATTTTCCCACCCTCATATTTTTTTTTTTTTGATATTTGGATGTGTGGAAATTAGAGGACCTCCTTTTATAGTGTTGTATAATTTATGAGAGTAGATGTTAGGTTTTGTTTATTTGTCGAGGTAAAGGTAAAAGTGTTGACTAAGTTGCCATTGGGTTGAAGGGTACATTCCGATCTATGGAATAGCTCGTCTAATCTTAACATGTTGAGGCTAAGACTCAAGGCATCCTTTAAGTAGTGGAATGGTGCATGAGCTAAGGGTTATGAGAAGCAAGAAATCTAAGTTGGGTTGATAGTACAGAGCTATAAATCATGAGTTGAGCCATAGTGAATAGTTTTGTTGCTTTAAAAGTTAACCTTAACCTAGAGGTAGGTGAAAAGACTTATTGTGTACACGCCTGCCCTTTCATTTGTCATTTTCAAATTTTGTCTATGCACACAGACCTTTATAATTAATGTAGTAGGCCATGTGGCACACTAGGGTTTGAGGCAATCGTAGGTATGAAATCATCTTGGCCTTTCATTTTGCTAGATGACACATGGTACAATCTCATACCGTGTGGGAAAATGTGCTTGTACTATTCAACCGCCTATATAAGGCACGCAAATGTCCACATGCATACCTTTTGCTCTTCTTGCATTCCTTCAACATCCAAAAATTGTCATGTTTACTTGATCACACTCAACACATCTATTTTCAAATTTTCTCATTTTCTCGATTGCTTTAGGTTTATCGAGCTCATCTTCTCATAACCTTTCTGATGTTGTTCACAAGATCATCTTTAATGTAGCAGGACATGAGACAAGGCCCTTAAGCTAACCCCACGTGATAGTAGCCATAGAGGGAGAGGTGGACAATGTGATCCTCAAGTCATTTGAGGAGTAGAGCAGCGAAGAAGTTAAGGGTAGAGAGTTGGCTATTAATATCTATCCCAATAACAGGTAGGACCGAAGGCCCATCCACTCATGCTATGACTAGTTATTGTCATCAAGGGTAGGACTTATAAGCATTAGAAGCATTGTTGATGAAATTGACGCATATATAATAGACTTATATTGTGAGCCACTTTTAATTAGTTGGTTCATCCAAGCTCCATGTGAAGAAGATTGTATTGTTCTAATGTCAGGAAATCACTTCTACCTCTACTAAAGGTTTCTCGAGTTCGGGTTGCAATTGCCTTTTAGTTTCTTTTATAAGGAGTTCTTCTACTATAACTGCATCAACCCTTACCAGCTCGTACCTAACACTTACACTATGTTAGTGAGATTCAAGAGCCTCTGCAAATCATACGGCATCTGACCTACTCTATAGTTATTCCATTTTTTTTATGGAGTGAAGAGGTTTGGGCCATCCTAAGGGTGGTTTCACCTATCCAGCCAACCTTAGGTGAAGCTAATGGATGGGTTGGTGTCTTCAGTGCATGATTGGAAAGAGAAATTTGCTATTGTGGAGATGCCTAAAGCACCAAACTTTTGAGTTGGTTGGGTGAACCCAATACGCACAAAGTCAATCAAGTTGATGCCACTCGATAAATAGCAATCTGAGGTCCTTTGTTGGGCTATCAAGCATAATGGAAGGCCTTTCAATGGCCTTAACTTAGTCCAAGCATTCAGGGGAATAGGTATAGGCTCACCCAAAGGCTTAAATGTCAAAGTTGACACCACAGAGGATCAGGGTATAGGCAAGGGTAGAAGTTTAGGGTATGTTAGCTTGAGGGTGATCTCGTGGGCTACAACTTGGAGGAATGTGTGTTAGCTTGAAGGTGTAAGTTTCAATTTTGCTTTTCTATTTTTTTAACTCTACTATTCCCTATAGAAATGGCATCATTTAAGTGAGCTCGTTTGTTCGATCTAGCTACCTACTAGTCTAGGCATGGTAAACCTAAGCAACACAAGGATAGGAGGTTTAGGGAATCATCACCTACTTCTAGGAAGCCCTCCCTTAAGGGAATTGTGATTCAAAGCTTAGACACTCCCCAGCAGACTAGCACAATCGCGGTTACACCTTAGTGTAAGACTTTAGAATGTCATGACGAGGTGCTTTTGAAGAGCATCCAATTCAATGGGGTTATCTCTATCCTAGACGATGCAAAAGTGTAGTCTATCGCTTCCATGGGAAGCAAGGACGTAGCCATGGAGGGCTGTAAAAGATGGTGCCAGATGTCCAACATTTGTAAGAGGAGTGCTTGGTATCCACGATCTTAAAAGGCCTTATGACCCCTCCCCCTTTGAGCCTATCATTTTATGGGGCCTAGATGGGAGAGCATGTCAATGAGACCTATTCGAGGGGATCCTGAGCCCCTAAGAGTGAGGTGAAGCCAAGGTCCTAGCAATTGGAATGTTAGCTTCGGATATTTACTCCTTTTCCGTTCGTCTTACAAAGGTGTAAGTTTGTTTTTTGTTCCTAAAATCTTTGTCTTTCAATCTTTTAATGCATGCCTTTATGATTGGATTCTTCATGCAAATGGTAAAGGCTACTTATGGGGTTTCGTTCATGTATGCTAAGGGAGAACAACAGGTACATCAATGAAATGTAGATTGTGAACACTATTTTGAGTTATTCTTGAGGTAACATAACCGCTATGGCTTGAACTTACAAAAATGATTGGCTATCAAGGTCGAGCTAAAGGAAGCATGAGAGGAGCTTAAGGTAGTGAGGGAAGACTACCCCCACAAAATTGTTGATGCTAAGAACAAGGCACGAAGGAGCGCTTCCGACCTGTTTAAAGTGTAGCAGGAGCTGAACTAAGCGAACAATAAAATCAACTCTCTAAAGGTGGAGGTCTCGGGTTTACAAGAGTGGGAGTCATACCTCATGTCTGAGCTATGGTAGGAGAAGGGCAATGCTACAAACTTTAAGCAAGAGCTAGATTGGGCTTAGCAGTTCCTCGAGCTCAGCAATGCGAAGGAGGCTAAGTTAAAGGAATGTGTCTAAGATCTTGAGAAGTTGTTGGCTTATTAAGATTAAAGGATTTACGATATGGAGGAGAACGAGTAGACAACCCAAGACTGGTACTATGAGGAAATTCAATCCTATGATAAGTATGCGAATGAGCTAGTCTAGGTTATAGAGGGGAGGGGAGGCTAAAGGATCATAAAGTGTTGGATCCATGAGAGGGATCTGACGTTTGTTCTCTCCCAACTTCAAGAAAAAATGCAAGAGCCAAATGCTCCTCCCAAGGTAAGGGAGGAGCTTGATCAAGTACCAGCTATGGAAGAAAGATAGTCATCGAATAAGAGCATTCCTTAACTATTGGCAATAGTTCCTACTAAAGATGCTTCTCCTTCTCCTTTTACCAACAAGGTTGAAGAGCTTCCTTTGCTACATCCATAGAAAGACATGCCTCTACCTCCTCCCATTGAAGAAGCTTCTCCTCCACTTAACCTTGCGCCATCATTGACCTTAGCAGCTAGCCTTATAAGATAGATAGTTCTTTTTTTTTTTTTTTTGCATTCTATATGATGGTCAGAATGCCAGCCAAATGCCTTCAACACTAATGATGATTAATGAATTGCTTTTTGTATATGCTTCTTCCTTGATTTTATTTCCCTTATCGGTTATACTATAATAGCTATAATTTTTTCTTTAAAGTGTTATAATACAAAATCCTTGCACTTAAGTGTAATAGGTCAAACTAATCATTATAATTTAAAATCCATGCACTCAAGTATATTAAGATAGACTAATCTTTATAATGCTCAATCCGTGCACTCAAGTGTAGTAGGTCGAACCAATTTTTATAATTTAAAATCCATGTGCTCAAGTATATTAGGTCAGGACTAATCCTTATAATGCTTAATTTGTGCAGTCAATTGTAATAGGTTAGACTAATCATTATAATTTAAAATCCATGCACTCAAGTATATTATGTAGTAAGTTAGATTGATAATTATAATTTAAAATTTGTGCACTTAAGTATATTAGGTTGGACTGATCCTTATAATGCTTAATCTATGCACTCAAGTGTAGTAGGTTGGACTAATCGTTATAATTTAAAATATGTGCGCTCAAGTATATTAAGTCAAACTAGTCCTTATAATGCTTAATCCATGCACTTAAGTGTAGTAGGTCAAACTGATTGTTAGAATTTAAAATTTATGCACTTAATTATATTAGGTCAAACTAATCCTTATAGTGCTTAATCCATGCACTCAAGTGTAGTAGGATGGACTGATCGTTATCATACTTAATCCATGCGCTGAAGTATATTAGGTTGGTTTGATTAGTGCAGCTACTCGGACTTTAACAGAACTTTCATTAAGTATATAGACTAACTAAAGTAAGTTAGTTTAATCGATGCAACTACTTAGACTTTAATAGAACTTTCATTGTAAATATATAAACCAACTAAAGTAGGTTGGTTTGATTGGTACAATTTCTTGAACTTTAATAGAGCTTTCATTGCAAATACGTTGACCAACAAAAGTATGCCAATTTGATCGGTGTTGGGAAGCTTTGCATTTGTAGATAAATAAAGCGGCCTGGTCCATTGTATGTTCCTTCTACTCTTTAAGGACTTTACCTTTATAGGGCAGTATAGTTAGGTCTCTACATGTTTGGCCTTATTGTATTGCTAGTTGTGTAGTGCATTTGTCTCTAATGCATATGACATTAGGGGAGCAAGAATTCTTCTACAAGTGTGGGCATGGGATAGGTTCCCACATATAGCTTCCTTGAGCTATTATAGGGTTTCAATAGAGGATGAGAGGCCCTTAGCATCTCAATGAAGGATAGCCCAAAACACTATGCAATACCCCACACATGTTGTTCAGGCGTATAAAGATGCATTTGGTCGTCAAAACCCACAATAGGTATGTTGTCCTTTTTTGTGTTTTTATATCCGCTGGACATTACAAATCTTCCTTAACCTATGCTTGTTTATTGTTAGGTTGTTTGGAAACTTTATCCCAAAGATCTAATCAACATACTACCCCATTTTGCTATGTGGGTAGAGGCATTTTTACAGCTTAACTACTGTTGATATGCTTTCATATTGTAGAGTAGCACTACCTATATTGCATTTACCGCCAATTTAGTGTATTTCAACGAGTGCTTCTTGATGTCAACACAAAGTCCTGCTTGCATCATATTTATTTATGGGAGCAGATTGACACTGATTGGATAACGCTACATGCATCCTACATTGCCCATTAAGAGGATCATTGCTCTTATAGGATCTTATTGGAATATGGTGATAGTGTATATCCAAAATACATCTAACAGTACAAACGTATTAGTCGTTGCTATGTGGGGCGTATTAAAGCAATAATTGGATACTTGGTAAGAAAAACACTTACAATATCACATTAACTATACTATATGGGGAGTAAGTTGAGCTAAAATGTTTTCTTTCAATTCTTCTAAACTAACACCTTACACTATATACATATAACATCTGATCTACCTTCAGTAATTTCACTTGCCGATACTAAAGTATAGCTAGTTGAGCATCATGACGAAGTTATACTTTTTTCTTGCCACTCAACATGAGCAGCCACTAAAGGGGAAGGTTACTACAAACTCGAATTATGCATCTCCAGTAGATCCTGCACTTACATAACCATTGCACTGTAGGGTTAACAAAGTAAGAGTTAGAGGATGACGACGAAGGGATGGGCAAATCCATCATGTCCACACTCCTTTGAACATCATAGACGAAGACATCATAGGTAGCTCAACTCTTGGTACTAACTCGTTCATCACCCCACATAGGTACTCTATTAGCGGTCCCATTCTTAACCTACCCGCTCTGTAAAGGTCATGCCACTATCAACTAGATATTAGTAACAGCTCATGGCCTTTGGTACAATGGAGTCCATTTCCTCCATTGACTTTGACGAGCCCCCGCAATTGCTTGCAATACAAGAGTCATAGGCTCCTCTCACCTCCAATGTGAGACAAATTGAACATAGATCTATCATGGCTAGAATCACTAGGCCATTTACCAGGAGTAGGAGTGGGATGAGATAGAGTTGTTTGCGGGTCATTTTAAGTGCAAAGATAAATTTGTACTAAAAACACACGTAACATATGTGTTATTAATTCAAATTTTTCTTGTATTTGCATTTTTTATACCTTATTTATATAATATTTTTAATTAAAAAATACATTTTTTTACGTATTTCTCCTTAGATGCAAGTATGCTTTTTTTTTTTTTTTTGTGCAAATTTTGGTGGGTGTTCTTTAAATGGTCTAGCAAGTCATTTTCTTGGACCACCAAATTACATGCTCTACCCTCCTTTTCTCATACATGCTTTATATATATATATTTCAATCCTTTCATTTATTTCCCAACTATAAGATTACGAATAGCAGTTCCCTCCTAAATTTCCAACTACTTCGCTACTGCTTGTTCTTCTTCCTCGTTCACCCTTTCAATATTTCTCTCTCTCACGCGCGCGCGCACGAACACGCGTAAGGAGGGCTGCGTTGAGCCATTTTGTTAGGTCTTTGATGTAAGTAAAACATGCCGAGTTTGCTCATGCTACTTTGCTAACATATAAAATCCATTTCAAATGCTTTTATTTGCTGGAAAACTTGGTTGTATATCTTTTGTTCTCTAGGATTGTGCAAGTGAAAATCCATATACCCTGTGAAGCTTACTGCGTAAATTTATTTTACTCTCACTTAAAACAATGGAGATGGAAGAGATTTACGCCTCAGCAAACCATCATCACCAAACATCCTTTGAGTACTTGGATGATGACGGCCGCCTGAAACGCACCGGTACGGTCCCTCCTTAAATCTCCTGTGTTTGTTCTAGGATAAATAGCTATGTTAGAGTTTTAATGAGCGAAACGTAATGGAACTCTGAAAACGGCGGCTTTTTTCTGGGCACAAGGACCAAGGTTAATCATGCTTTAAAGGGAGCAATCCTAAAATGGTTAACCTCATAGGAAACAGCTGCACTGAAACGCAAAACTATGAGTCATATCACGGCAAAATTGGCAATATATTCGTGTGAAGAATTTCGGTCATTACAGTTACAGGAAGCAAATCAGAAACTAACGACATGTTCTATGTGTTATGTTTCAGGGACTATTTGGACTGCTAGTGCACATATCATAACTGCGGTTATCGGATCAGGAGTGCTGTCACTGGCATGGGCTATTGCTCAGCTAGGATGGGTTGCAGGTCCAGCAGTGATGTTCTTGTTTTCCTTTGTCAGCTACTATTGTGCATCACTCCTTGCAGATTGTTACAGAACCGGTGATCCTGCCAATGGCAAAAGGAATTATACTTACATGGATGCCGTTCGGTCAATTCTTGGTATCAAAACTAGTTCATCTTAATAAAAACTATTACCTCTGAATTAGCTGAATACTTAGGAGAATCATCTGCTTTTGTTCTTTCTTTTTTTCCCTTTATATGTTATGCAGGTGGAAGAAAAGTGACGGCATGTGGCCTCATCCAGTATATTAATCTGTTTGGTATTGCCGTTGGATATACTATTGCATCATCCATAAGCATGACGTGAGTTTTTCTGTCTCTTTTCTTTTTCGTTTGTAATTGCATCAAACATTCCTAAAACTTTCAGAAATATGCCTAGTTCCTAGGTTTTTTTTTTAACCTTACACCTACACCTCTTTGACACCGCATTATAGGCGTCATTTTGGAAGCTTTAAAGGCGGACCTTTGTAATTTACCCTTTTCAGCTTTTGGCAACATCTTATTTTATTTACAAGTGCTCATTTGGTTTAACTCCGCAGAGCGATTGAAAGGTCTAACTGCTTCCATAAGAATGGGGATGACACAAAGAAGAACCCATGTCATACATCCAGCAACTTATATATGATCATATTTGGTGTCACAGAGATTGTACTATCTCAAATTCCTGATTTTGATCAAATATGGTGGCTTTCAATTGTTGCTGCTGTGATGTCCTTCACTTATTCTTCAATCGGTCTTGGTCTAGGAATAGCGCAAGTTGCAGGTTAGATTGCTTTTAAAGATAATGAGCATGGCAATATTTGATAAGTTTTACATTCACAATCAAGGGATCTAAAAGTTTAAATCAATGAAATATGGTATAATTTTATATTTGATAGTTAACACGCTTCCTTACCTTGTGCTGAAAATTTGATTAACAACCATGAGATGTACCATTTCATTGGATAGGCGCGAAATGAGTTTATACAAGTTTTATATTTATTGGTTGATAATATCAGTACCTTTCAAAGTCATTGAATTTAAATTGGATTTTTTGTTCTTAAATAAACAGCTCATGGAAACTTTAAGGGCAGCTTCACTGGAATAAGCATTGGAGCAGTTACTCAAGCTCAAAAGATTTGGAAGAGTTTCCAAGCTTTGGGCAATATAGCTTTCGCATACTCGTTTTCTGTAATTCTCATTGAAATTCAGGTATGCATGAAAAATTTTTTAGGAAAAGGCCGTGAAAAGTCCTAAACCTTTACACATTTTTTTTAATCTAGAGATCCTAAATCTTCTCGAAGATACATTTGAAGTCCTAACGTCTGCTAACTTTTCCATCCAAAACACTCTAAGGTTCACAATTTTATGATTAATTATTTTGCCATGTCAGTGCGCCACATAACAATTTGGGTCCAAACCGTGGTGTTTTGGATGGAAAAGATTAGACCTACAAAGGCTTCCACATCGTTAAAGGTGGGTGTAGGTCCAATGTACTTACATCATATGTGACAAAAAATTATGAGAAAGGCTTCAATAATACTATTACTCAACGTGAATTGATTAGTAACGTATAAGTATTAATAAAATTCTAATATGTAAAAACATAAATAATAGTTTTAAAAAAATACTTATTATCAATCACTATCATGTATTAAAAGTCATGTGATATGTAAGTACTAATAAATATTTTTTTCCTCACCTTATATTTCATTTTTTAAAAACCGTTTAAGACTTAAATATACCCTCGTAAAATTTGACATTAAAGCAGCAAAAAGATCATAAAGGTTTAGTGCTTCTTATGAATTGATCCCGTAATTTAGTACCCTATTTCGATACTTAAACTACTATGTGCCCCATCAACAGGACACCATCAAATCTCCACCATCTGAAGCAAAGATCATGAAGAAGGCCACTATAATTAGCACTATGGTAACAACAGCTTTCTACATGCTTTGTGGCTGCATGGGTTATGCAACTTTCGGCGACAGTGCACCAGGAAATCTCCTCACTGGCTTCGGATTCTACAACCCGTTTTGGCTTCTAGACATCGCCAATGCTGCGATAGTAATCCATCTCGTTGGAGCATACCAGGTCTTCTGCCAGCCTATTTTCGCCTTTGTGGAAAAATGGGCAGCTCGAAGGTGGCCTGATAGCAAGTTAGTCACCAGGGAGATTCAGATTCCCATACCCGGCTGCCGTGCTTATAACATGAACATCCTTAGAATGATGTGGAGAACTGCATTTGTAGTCTTGACTACCGTTATATCAATGTGTCTTCCTTTCTTCAATGATGTTGTGGGAATTCTAGGAGCTTTTGGTTTCTGGCCTCTTACAGTCTACTTCCCGGTGGAAATGTATATCTCACAGAAGAATATACCCAAGTGGAGCTCAAAATGGCTGTGCCTCCAATTGCTAAGCATTGCATGCCTTGTAATCTCAATGATGGCGCTTTCGGGCTCCGTCGCCAGCGTCCTACATGATCTTGAGATCTATCGACCCTTCAAAACGACCTACTAAAGCATCGGGCTTGTATATCATAAACCCACCACTACAAGGGAAAACATGTCTTATTTGGGGCGTTTGTTTAACAGAAAACGTCTTTCTGACGCTTTTCCATTTCTATCATATTCAACGCTTTAGAATCGTCAAATATTATTATAGTAATCTTAAGAGAATGTGTTTAGTAAAAGCTTTTAGCAACAAGTGATGGTGTAAAAGGAAGGTGGTAGTCAATGGCTGATAGTGATAACTATTTCTCAAGGAAAATATCGAGGTAATGATTTCTACTCTGTTTTCTATTGATAGCCACGGCTGTTGATTGACTACTACCACCGAAGATGGGTTGTTAAAAGCCACTATAATCTGTAACCCTTTTGAGATTACTAAGATGATATTTAATGGTTCTAAAGCATGGATTAGAACAAATATTGAAAAAAAAAAATGAAAAAGGTTTTCCACAGAGCAAACACATCAAAGCTCAAGATTTGTTGTCTATGAAATTCCAAAAGCTGGTGGTGTTGATGTCTTTTCCTTGCAATATACAGGTTCAACCTTTACTTCTTTCAAATAGTTTTAAGTATTGAAGAGGAAGATGTAAAAATCCCATTCCAGTAACTTGTCTCATTTCTTTCTATAGATGGGACATAGGTCTCCCCTGTAAAAATTCAAGAAGAGGCATGCATAATCGTTGTGAGTTATGTTCATGAATGTCAAATGTGCTTGTATACTATGAACTTTTCTTAATCTCAAATATTGATAACTTTGTAAATTTGTTACTTCGTTTCCTATATTACTGATGTGACAGTAGGATCTCACATGTGTTGTGTTGGTATAACTTTAAAGCTCCAGTCTTCTCTGTGAGACCGAAGAGGAAATAATTGCTGGTCTATTATAATGATAAAGAACCAAAGACAATCACCTTTTGGGTCCTTTGTTTTGCGGAAAAGAACGTATCTCCATATTTTAAATTACAATTTAGATGATCCATTCTATAAGTTTGTGTCTTGAATTTGAACTAGATTCAGATTTTAAAGTTTGAATGGATACAGAAATGAATGAATAATGGAATCGGACCATCTTTAGATATAGTGATGGTCAACTAGATAAGTAATAGTTAACCATAAAAGGAGTCAAAGACAAATATGCCAGATGCAATCAACTTTCTTGGAGGTGCAATCCGTCGGATCAATATCCCAGTCGACCGCTAGGAGTTTTGTTGTTTTTTTTCTTTTAACTTTATACGCATATGTGGTTATGTTGATTGGATTTAGATCTTTAAATTTGTTTTAAATTTATTTTCTTAAGATACTACCATGTGTAATTTATAGTAAAAAATAAAAAAAATAATATTATAAAATATTTTAAAATTAAAATAATCTTAATTATTAATTTATAAATTTAAGAAAATCTAAAAAAAGTAAATTTAAAATTTTATTTCTATGTATATTAAGTAAAATTAAGAGTGATAGCAAATTATGTAAATTTCAGAGGATTCAACTATTGGATTATTGCCCCAAAATTGTGGGAAATGGGAATCATACTGTGAGCCTGAAGGATGGTTTGTAGCCTCACATGTTATTATTTTTTTTTTTTCTTAATTGATTGGTTTTTCTTTTTTCTTTTTAAGTTAAATCCCCTGTCCAAACAAATTGCCAAAAATCTGATCTTTATGTTCATCAAATATCGCTCGATAGTATAAATAATAATGGTTTTTTGTGGCAGGTAGCAGTTGTAACGAAAATATTAATAGAAAATGATAAAGTGAGTGCAGTTTTCAGATTTTTCACTTAAAAAAAAAAAAAAAAAAAGGGCATTTTGACATTGGGCTTAGTTACTATCTCGCTATATACCTTGTACCATCAGCAAGGATCAAGTAGCAATAAATAATGATAAACATTCTAAAAAGTATAACAATAATAATAATAATCAGGATATGGAAAGATAGTGCTTAATTTCAAAATAAATAATTTCGAAAAGTATTAAAGTATCTCTTGGTCTAATTTTGCAACTCTAATTTTTTCTTTTTAATTTTTACGTTGTAACTTGCTTTAATTATGATTAGAGATATAAACGAGCTAAACATGCTTTGAATGTTATTCAAATTCAGCCCAATATTTATTTGAGTTTGATTTGGTAATAATCTAGTTTAGTTTGATTTCGACCTATTTGAATAGTTTATCTAGTAAAGTTGTAGCTCCATAGTATCTTATTCAATTAGTTTATTAACCTAATTGATATTAAGTTAAATTTAAATATTAGTCATGTTTATGTTGTGAATTTATACATTAACATTATTTTAATTAGAATATAAAATATATTTTTAAAGAAATTAAATCTAAACAAGTTGAACTAAAGAATATTACTTCAAATTGAGTTCAAACTTAAATTCTTAAATTCGATTAAGTTTGATTTGAGTTTGTGTCTTAAATTTTCAAATTAAGTTCTAATCCCAACTCAATATTATCTCTTTTAGACTCTATTTATTTATCGTCCCTATTAAACTTAAGTTATCATGGATGATTTTTTGAAAATGAATCTTCACAATATTAGCGGATGATGACTTGGAAAACATGCAAAAAGACACACTTCGGTACAAGTGCTATCAAGAAGTTTCTAAAAACAAAGATTGATTGAAGTCTTGTGTAATCATCATCGTTCCCCCCTAATCCGTCCCGATTGAAAATTCCCAAAAGATTTAAAGAGTGGAAATATATTAATGGAAACGAAATTCAAGGGAAAAAGTAAATGGTTATGAACTTGTATGGTAATATTTGTTTATAATATAAATTAAAATGTAAGACCGATGGTATTATAAATAAATAGAAAATTTAATAAAAAATAAAGTTTTGTAAGAATTTAAAAATAAAAATTTAAATAGAAAAAAGTACCAAACCGTTTAGCATCACATGCATACTTTTGTAACTAATATTTCTAAAAGTATAACTAATAATTACTGATACAAAATGTACGATTAGAAAAATTTAATTATGGAGAAAAATATGATACACCACACACAATACATAATATAAATACACAATAATGATACGAATAAATACCTTAAAATTATAACTTAATCATTTATCATTCTGTGACACTGACATGAGTCAAATACGATATAAAAATATATACACCATCCACTAACATGAATTTTCGGTTAGCAGTGTCCAAGCAAAAAGTAAATATTTGTGAATTTATTGCAAAGGAAATATGATATGATGCCCATGGAAATTGGAAACTATTTAGAATAGATCTGAACTAAAATGTAAGGCAGAGATATTATTGTCAGCTTGTTAAGTTTGAATTGACTAGCATCTTGATGTTAGGTTTTGAAACCGAACCAAAATGGGGTCCATTAACTCCAATAATTCAAATCAATCATCCACGTCTAAGGTTGTATTTTTCCCTAATTGCCAAACTGACCGAGCTTATCTCTTTTATGTCTGAATGAGTTATCCATTAATTTTTTTTAAAGGAAAATCAACTTGATGAAAATATGTTTTTTTTTTTGGCAATTTGGTTTGAACAATTTCTAATCCGAATCAAATCATTTTGAAAAAATATAATAATATTTTATTTATAACTAAAAAAATTACTTGTAATATAATATTTAAAAGAATTTTTAATCTACCTTTATTGCAAGGTATATGTATTCAAATTTTATTATCATAATTTAACAAATATATATATCAGTTGACTCAAATTTCATATTATATATTAGCTTGAGAAATAAATTAATTATATTAAATATTTTAAAATTTTAGTTACTTAAATATTAATTTTTTAAATCCCATAAATGATATCTACACATATAATTATTAAATGAATTTCATATTATTTATATAAAATTACATGTTAAACAAATATACTTTTTTAAAAAAAAAAACAAAACAAAACACGGCTTAATCCATAATCTAAACCAAAAAACAATGAAAAACCAAATCACAATTTTATGGTTTAGTTTAGTTTAATTCAAAAAAGAAAAAAAAAAAAAAAACCGAACCAATCTGATTTATACCTACCTCTAAGTATTAGTAATATATAGAAGTTTTTGCAACCGTCTTATGGCACTTGTTATGAATTAAAAATTCTTACTACACTCATGTTACTCTCATAAAATATGCAATCAGTTAATCAACGTGTAAAAAAGTGGTGTATTTCTTATTATTAGCCAATTATACTAAAGTAACGAAACCACATGCACGATTGACGAGGACCACTACTGCCCCCCCAAAGTCTCATGAATGGTTTTCAGACCGCCCAGCCATGGCCAGAAGAGTACAAACAGATCAAACAAGCACCAAAAAGGAATAAAGTAAATCCACTAGATTCCTTGAAGTAGAAATCGATAGTGATCAAGACGAAACATGCTCTCTCATACAAACCACTGAATGTGCTTGCCAATTTCCATCTCTTGTTGTCAATCACCCATCAAGATGGAAGCAGCAGAACCATTGGCTGTTCTGACACGAATCTAAATCCAATTGGGTCATGAAAGTGATTGCTCATAGGTGGTACTCATTGCATTTCGAGACGAAGTTCTCCAACGTTGGAAAAAGGTTAGATACTCGACAGTGCCTTGACATTAGGAACAAGGACCTTGTCCAAGTTAACTTAACTATTGCTTCAACTTGAATTCAACAGAAACCTACCATGATATGCACACATGCCCTAATTATTATGAAATTTTCAGTAGTTCACTTCACACACAAAAATGCATTATTGGCTTGCACAACCAAAATTGGCAACTAGGCATCTGGAGAAGTCACAAGTAATTTCTAATTTTGGTAATAAAAGTTCATTATTTATTGCTTTATAGGAAAAAGGTTGGGCGAAAGGCACATATACCTTACCTTCATGACTAGTAACCAAATGGAGATAGGAAAACTAAGGTGCTAAAGCATAATATCATCTCCCATAACGCTTGAAAATATATAAATATCTTTAAACTGCTGCTAAATTTCTAAATTGTTGCTCTTCATTATCATTTTAGCAACATCTTTAGGATTTTAGCTACTTCTTAAGGGGTAAAAAAAAATAAAAAAAAATTGGAAGTTTGGAAGATAAAAGTCACAATTTAGAGTTTAGAGTTTAAAATATCTATTGATTGATAATTTTAAGCGTACATTTGCCACAAAATTAAATTAAGAGAGACATAATATGCTGATAGACCGAATAGTTTAACAATTTTTTATAAATCACCCGCAAAAGTCACTATCGGCTTGCACTATAACTGTCATATTGGTGACAATTAAAAGCAATTTACCAACTTTGGTGATGCAAATCCAGTACTGAATGCTTTATAGAGAAAAAAGTTCAGTACCTGATTCATGATTTCAAAAGGAAAAATTAAAGGTTTTTGAATAAACTAACAGAATGATCAGGATTTGAAGAAATACCATAGCTATGCTTCTTTCCAGCTGACCTAATGGATCAATCCTGGTCATCTGGGTAGATAATCGCAAAGAACTGGATTTCTATACAAAAATTAAGGTCTTAAAATGATGACTGGGTATGTAACATTGTAACGGATTATAAAATTGACTATGAATAATTCACTTGCAGAGTTGCATACAATAATTTACCATTTTGATTTGATATACATGATGTAACAAACAATATATATTGCAGAAAAGAATGAGGGATAAACTACAAAAAGAGAAGCAGGAACTGTTCTCGCTCGGAATAAATTGGCTGTGGTGGCTTGATAGTCGATAGATGCAATCACTACATAACCCAACTTCATCAATGTGTGCACACCCTTCTGCATCTGCAGAGGCCCAAGAGATATCGACTGCTTCAAGTCTATACATTTGAGCAGATTCTGAAGAGAACAATCTTCAATCAAAATGGGTAAAATGCAATCTGGATGCAGAAATAGATCATCCAATCCTCCAGGGGCTCCATTATAGAAAATGGTTAAGTAATACTTGAAATATTACAGCATATCAAAAGAGCTCCACAGAGTTGAACTTGTTCCAGGCCTCCTGTAATACCAAATAGTAACGTTTCCATTTACAGTTTCTCATTAATTCAAGAGAGAGAAACAACCCACCACAACTGGAAAAGCTTGCCACAACAACCATGGACTGACCTAACAGATTTTTCCTACTAAAGTTGTTAGAGTCAGGTCGAGATGGCATAATATTGAGCTTGAGCTTGAGCTCGATTTGAAATTTTAAACTTAAACATCTCGATCAAGCTTCAAATTCGAGCTCAATCCTAACTCAAAATAGTCTTGGCAAGCTAAAGCTCAACCCAATTAAACTTGTTTTATTTTTAAAATTTTATTCATATTCTAACCAAAATAATATTAATGCTTAAACCCAACTAGCTCTTGATCTTGACTTCAACTTAATTAAGCCTATGAGCTTGTCAAGTTCAAACATCAGGAAGCTCAAGCTCAACTTAATAAAGCTATTTGCATAGCTTGACTTCAAGCTTAAGTTCACTATAATGAATGGAAGTCAAGTATTGTCAAACCAATTCAGGTAGATCGCAAGTATTATTTTATTTTATTTTATTTTATTGTTGGGAAAAATGCACTAAAAAGACCTAAGTTTTTCCTCTCTTTTTTAACTACCATGTTTTCAAAACTTTCATTTCAGGACCTAAGTTTCCAAAGATTGGTTTAAAAAAATCACTCTTCGTTGCAATTGTCATTAAAGTTAGGAATGACCTGAAGTTTTTCGTACTTTTTCATTTCAAGATCTACATTTTACATTTTTTTTAATATTTTATTTTAAGTCCTATGTTTCTTCATTTTTTTTATTTTCTTTTCTATTGCAAGGCTTGACTTTTAACAGCACTTATAATAGACAGTAACGAATGCCATATTTTGGTTCCTTTTTGAAAACTTGGGTCTTGAAATAAAAGAGATGAAAACATAGATCCTAAAGCAAAAAGAGTTGAGAAATTCTAGGTTGGCCTTCTAGTCTATTGTTACCTATTTTAATTCATTTTTAAAAACTTAGATCCTGAAATGAAAAAGATGAAAACTTAGGTTATTCTAAAGTATTGTTGCATATTTTGATTCTTTAAGAGAAAAAGAAAAAAAAAAGGTCCTCTAACTAAAAGGTAGAGAAAACTTAGTTTCTTCAAGTGTATTTTTGCTTGTGTTGTTCATTTATACCTTTATTTCCCACTAAAAAAATGCAGAAAATATTTTTTCACACTTAACATTATATCTTCATTTTTTCAGAAAGAATTTTGCAAGTTTTCAAACTCTAAGGTTTTTGGACGAAAAATAGTATAGGCTCAGATTCCTCATAAGGCTAACAATAATTAACATTAATAATTCCACTTCGGCAAGCAGTATCGCCTAAATTGTTGAAGCATAAATAGATGAAAGATATATGGTCATGGATGTATTGTGACAATAACTTTTATTGTCACATCAAAGGAAAAATTTCTTCAACTGTAATGCAAATTGAAGTCGAGAAATCCTAGATATTATTTTCACACCTGCTGTGATAAAGACGAGTCAATAGGAATATTCTGCTCCATGCAGATAATTTCCAGAGACAGGTCTTGGGATCATTTTTTAATATTCAGCTTAGTAAAACAAGTCGGTAGGCAAATCCAATCCATGTAGACAACTGTCAATTAAGACCAGAAAGGTTTCAAATCTAATTAATATAATAGGTCAATTTAATACCTTAAGGAGATCAAACACTTTCTCAGCGATGTACTTTTGTTGAAGGTTTGCACCTTTCTGCTGCACTTTATCTGGATGAATGCATAAAGTTGCCTTCCTGTATACTTTTTTAACTGAGGCAGTGGTCATCAAATCAATCAGAGAAACTGGTTGCCAACCACATTCTGGCCAGAGCACCTGATTCATTAACACAGAAAAACCAGTTAGTATGGAAAAGAAAAATCGTAACATGAATGATGTGCTAACAGAAAAAAAAAAAAAAAGACTCCACTTCCTATCTTTGTCAGTTTTGGGTAGGATGTTTCCTATTTCCTTCAGTTACAAGTTTAGGTAATCTTTTTATGCATATAGAAATTTCTCAATGCAATTTCCTATTCTATTACTAAAACAATTAGTTGCCTAAGAATTTAAGTTTTCCTATTTTATTTTTCTTATTCTACTTTTGTAGTACTCCTGTAAATAGGAGCTTCATCTTGTAACAAAAATATATTAGAGGTGGAATAATATAGAGTTTCCTCTGAAACCTAGATCCTATCATACTTAGGTTGCAGTGGTCGATCCTTTTTTCTCTCTTGATTTTGTGTGTTGTATCAAAATAGAGTCAGGAACCATCTTTTTGTAAGTTGAACATCATATCAATTTGAAAATATGCCAATTCAATTAATCTTTGGTCTGTCTCCATCATACCCATAGATCCACATCCCTTTTTTCCTCTTTTTTTTTGGTTGATAAATCAAAATATCATTAAGAAAAGGGAAGAATGTACAAGCTGTCAAAAGACGATGAGGTTTACACAGCTACTCAATCTAAAAAGATGAGTATACAGAAACACTGCAAGGAACAAAAGTAAACTCAACATGACAAGTGATTAAGCATAGTACAAGCTAGGATTTGGTTGGCTATTGAAAGCGGATGTGGGATACCTTTCCCAATTCGAACATTGTTTCTTTTTCGCCATAAACAATAGACTGATGCAGCAAAAGAGCATCTCCACATGTGGATCTTGTCAGACTTGGACCCAGCTAAGGCTCTTAAGCCAGCAGTGACCCCAGACCAACAAGAGAAAGAAGCTGGAAATTTCAAAGCTTGACTTATTTTATCCCAAACAAGGGAGGAGAATGCACGTCAAAAAAAAAAAAAGGTGGGCATGGTCTTCATTGCCTTGTGTACACAAATAGCAAGTAGTGGACGTCATAATGCCCCATGCCATCATTCTGTCCAAAGTGTAGAGCTTGCCAAGCCAAGCAAGCCAAAGACAAAAGGAGTGTAGAGTGATACTTGTAGTATTCCAAACAACCTTACTCCATGGAGCTGGAGGAGGAGGAGGCACCAAGAAAGCATACCCTTCTTTAGTGGAGTAAACACCTGATTGTGCCAGATTCCAACGAAGCACATCTGGTTGGCGTGGATTTGGCCTAATTGAGGGTGGAATGAAAAGGTTGGACCACTAGGGGCCAATGGGAAGGCTCCATTCCTCACCTTCCATAAGTGAACAAAGCCTCACATTAGAACTAAGGCCAGAGCTAACTATTTCCCTTTGCAAGTATATCAACTGCAGGGGTCCTACTGGTAGCCAAAAGTCTGATCAGATCAAGATTGAAAGACCATCATTAACCTCCCTATGGAACTGGTCTCTAATCAAATGTCATAGCTTAAGTAGCCTTCTCCAAGTCCAAGAGCATGTAGTCGGGGTCTTTACAAACCAGAAACTATGGCCTTGAGATAGGTAGAGTGGAACATTGTTTTTTACTAAATCATAAAAAAACTAAAAACATCAAAAACATTATATTTGGTAATAGAGCACTCTTGCACATATCGATAGAAGTCATTTGTACTATGATGATGGTTCTTTGAGCAAACTAAGAATTCTCATCCATGCACCCTAATATTTTCACTAAAGATTTCCTTGATGTACATATCTGTCAAGGACTTGAATAAAAGTTATGAAAAGAAGAAAAAGGAGGTTGAAGTTTGGGATTCCAACCCTAGGATGTCAATGGGTAGTCAGATGAAAAAGTAGCATCAACTAATGAGTTACCCAAGATAGTAAAAGGAACCATCATAAAAACCTTTTTCTACTTGTCCCATCAGCCGTTGTCATGACAGGAGTTAAAACCTGATGCATTCTGATAGGATCCCGGATACAAGTAAGAATCTAATGATTTTTATTAACCAAAAAAACAAGGAGTTACAATGCTGTTTCTGGTTTCGAGGACCAGGACCTCCAACCTAGGGCTCAATTACTCTGATTTTTCTCTTCCCTCTTTCTGATTAACATTCTCTCTTTTATACTAAGTATCTATTGCTAACAAATTTAGTTTTCCTAACAACCTAATGGTTGGTTGTTAGCAACCACCTCTAACCGACAAACAATTTAACCAAATCTGCCCTTATTATTTTTATTGCTGACCTGCTCTCCTTTGATTACGCCTAACATAGACTTGGGTTATTTTGGGTCTATCATTACTTCCCCCATAAGCTTCACTTTGTCCTCAAGGTGAAACTCAGGAAACCTTACAGCAATATCATAAAAAATTTCCCAAGTTGCTTCAGAAGTAGAGAGGCCCATCCATTGTACCAAAACTTCCAATCCTGGACTAGAAGAGAGATTTCGAATTGCAAGTAATGCGACTGGCTTAACTTGCTTAATGTTTGGGATGATCAACTGGTTTGGAACATTTGTAGCAACATCAGTAGGGCCCAAAACCTTGCGAAGTTGAGAAACATGAAAGACTGAATGTATCCTGGCTGCTGAAGGTAATTGTAGCTGATATGCCACTACCCTAATGCGCTTCAGGACCTCAAAAGGGCCAAAATAACGAGGTGCTAGCTTCTCATTACTTCGTTCTCCCAACAAATATTGATGGTAAGGTGCCAACTTGACAAAAACTTTATCGCCAATCTGAAACTCCAACTCTCTTCTTTTCCCATCTACTGTCAACTTCATTCGCTGATGGGCAAGCAACAAATGGTAACGTAACTCAGACAAGAACTGATCTCTTCCTACAGCCAGGTATCAATAGAGTCAATGGTAATAGAGCGGATGGTGTAGCTGGTGAGAGTGGGAGGATCTCTGCCATACAGAACTTTGAACGGTGTAGTGCCTAGAGTTGAATGAAAAAAAGTATTATAACAATATTCGGCCCAGCTCAACCAATTTACCCGACACTGAGGTTGCTGGCTGGTAAAACACCACAGATACGCTTCCAAGCATCTGTTTACCACTTCAGTTTGGCCATCCGTTTGGAAGTAATATGCTAAATTGTGTTTCAAGGTGGTGCCCTGCAACTTGAACATTTCCTACCAAAACTTGCTAAGAAAAATTTTATCTCTATCAGACACGATAGAGTTCGGATATCCGTGTAGCCGTACCACTTCTTTCACAAAGATAGAAGCCACAGACTGAGCAGTATAAGGGTTCTTCAAAGGAATGAAATGAGCATACTTACTAAACCCGTCCATAACTACTAGGATAGCAGAAAATCCTTTTGATCTGAGCAGCCCCTCAATGAAATCCATAGAGATTTCCTCCCAAACTCTGAATGGTACTGATAAAGATTGCAGAAGACCTGTAGGAGAGAGTGAAAGATACTTGTTTTGCTAACACGTAAGGCACTCAGCTACAAACTTATACACACCGTGTTTCATACCCTCCCAATATAACTCACTTGCTAATCTTTTATAAGTCTTAAGAGCTCCTCCATGAACTCCTATATTACTTCGGTGGCTGTCCCCAAGTAAGGCCGGAATCAATGATGAAGTTCTTGGAATGACTAGTCGATCCTTGTAAAAGAGACGGTCTTGAACCACTATATATGGGGGGTGAGCACCACCATCTACCAAAATCTCTTGCTTCAATTTGGACAATTTAGGATCTGCATCAATCTCCTCCACCACTTTATCCATATCCAATAATCGAACTACTGTCACAACCATCAACTCAGTGTTGTTGGAAATTCTAGACAATGCATCTGCCACTCTATTCTCCCTACCAACCTTGTACTCGATGCTAAAGTCATAGCCCAACAATTTGGATAGCCATCGTTGATAATCCGGATGAATTTCTTGTTGCTCCGACAAGAATTTGAGTGGCTGCTGGTCTGTCTTGATGATAAACCAATACCCTAACAGATACGAACACCATCTCTTAACCGCCAAGATGATAGCCAACAATTCACGTTCATATGCTAACTTATGTCGCTTTGTTCCTGACAAAACCTGACTGTAATAAGCGATGGGCTTGCTATTTTGCATCAGCACAGCCCCAATGGGGTGGGACAAAGCATCAATCTCCACTACGAATGGCTTGGAGAAGTCAGGTAATGCAAGGACTGGTGCTAGAGTCATGGCTTGTTTGAGATGCTGAAATGCATCCTCACTCTCTCCATTCCACTTGAAGCTCTCTTTTTTAAGAAGCTGGGTCAGTGGCCATGCAATTTCTCCATAATCTTTGACAAACTTCCTATAATATCCTGTTAGCCCCAAGAAACTTCTCAATTCTTTTACATTTTTTGGTCTTGGCCAGTTCACCATCACCTGAATCTTTTTCATGTCAGTTGCCACCCCCTCTTTTGAAACAATGTGACTGAGATACTCTAGGGTCCCTTATCCAAAAACGCATTTCTTCAGATTTGCATATAACTGTTGAGACAGCAGTACTCTTAAAACCACTCTCAAATGTTGCACATGGTCATCAATGCTTCCACTGTAAACTAAGATATCATAAAAAAAAACTAACACAAACTTTCGTAAATGTGGTTTAAAAATGTGATTCATGACGAATTGAAACGTTGCTGGAGTGTTCGTCAATCCGAAGGGCATTACAAGAAACTCATAATGTCCTTCATGGGTCCGAAATGCAGTCTTCTCTATATCTTCTTTCCTCATTCGAATTTGATGATACCTCGACTTTAAGTCTATCTTAGAAAAGATCGTAGCCCCCGTAAGCTCATCCAGCAACTCATCTATAACAGGAATAGAGAATTTGTCCACCACTGTGACTTTATTCAAAGCACGATAATTGACACAAAAACGCCACCCACCATCTTTCTTCTTTACCAATAACATTGGACTGGCATATGGACTAACACTCGATTTAATGATTCCTAAATCCAACATTTCCCTTACTAACTTTTCTATTTCGTTTTTCTGAAATCGAGAGTAATTATAAGGTCTAACCGACATGGGATTCACTCCTTCCTTTAATACAATTGCATGATCCTTGACACACTCCAAAGGTAATTTGTGTGGCCAATTGAATACTCCCTCAAATTCTTTTAGTACAGATTGAATTTCCAGTGGAATTGAATTTAGATCCTTCGACTCTTCAACTCCCATCGACCTTAACTGTAACAAATATACTAAGTCGTCTTCCTCTATTGAATATATCAGACTCTTCATGCTTACAGGTGTTTTAGAAAGTGCAGAATCTCCTATAATTGTGAAAATCTGCCCACCTTGTGAGAACTCCATAGTCATCTTACTTCAATCGTGAACAACCTTACCCAAGGTCTGTAGTCACTTTATTCCTAAAATGACATCACAGCTGCCTAACCTCATGGGTAAATATTCTTCTTCTATTTTCACTCCTTGAACTGACAATACCACCCCTTTGCAGACCCCTTCACCTTTAATTTTCAACCCATTTCCCATAGCTACCACATATTTTTCAGTTTTCTCCAAGCTACAATTTAGTAATATTAACAACTCCCAAGAAATAAAATTGTGCGAAGCACCACTATCAATAAGCACAATAATTGCTCTCCTTTCCACCATTCCTTTCACCTTCATCATTTTAGGGAAAGTAAATCCCATAACCGACCCTGCTGCTAACTCTATGGTTTGAAGAGTTTCTTCTACTATCTCCTCTGCATTTACTTCTTCCAATTCCTCTTCGTCATCCATTGTGGCAAGTACTTGCAATTCCAATTTTTTACACCTGTGCCCAAGGCTAAATTTCTCATCACATCTAAAGCAAATTCCCTTTGCCTTCTTGTCTTGTAACTCTCCAAAGGTCAACCTCCTAAATCCTCCAATATTCTGACCCTTGTTTCCATCTACTAGCCTATTATGTGGTAACATATTAAACCGACTCTCATTATTTTCCGAATCATCTTCCCTTTTTCCAACTCCTATAGTTTCCAACTTCAATCCAATGTTTCCCATCCTAACTCCCAGTCCACCCCGATTCCATCTACTTGCACTCATCCTTCTCAATTTCTCTTCCACTTGTTGTGTTAACTCCATCATTTCACCCAAACTCCTTGGCTTTAGAATCTGCACCTCCAATCTTATCTCATCTACCAACCCATTCATAAAAGTGCTTTCAAACACAGAATCGGGTAACTCAGGAAATGGAGCTACAAGTTCAAGAAACTTACTGGTATACTCCACTACTGTTCCGATCTACTTCACCGCCAGTAGCCTTTGACATTGCGTGCCTTCATGAGCAGGTCAAAACTTCTGTATCAATAACTTCTTGCACTCCTGCCAGTCCGCTATCGGCCTTCGCCCTTCTACCCAACGAAACCAAGTCAATGCGTCTTTTTCCAAGCTCATTCCAACAAGCTCCATCTTCTCAGCTTCCGAGAACCTTCCCACCGAGAAGAATCGTTCGACCCGATATATCCACCCATCCGGATCACCTCCCCCAAAAACGGGCATCTCGATCCTTCTAGTTCGACAATCCCATCGAATCTCACCATTGCGCACAAACCCCAAAGGTGGTCGTTGTGGTACCCCGAGTCATTTCGCAAATCATTGCTCTCAAACTGCTCGTCTATTTCAATCGGATCTTTTCCTAGTTCTTTTCTACGATTGAGTTCAGGTCGAGTTTCTTCGGTTCGGTTCGTCACCACACCTTCCACACCATCATTTTTTTTCCATGTTTGCAGAACCGACAGTATCATGCTTTTCATTTCTAACTTCAGGCGATCACACATTTCTTGGTTAGAACGATCAATTTGCCTCTGAAACTCCTGGTGAACTTGACTAATTGCTCTTTGAACCTCTTCCCTATCGTTTTGCCTTTCTTCACGAAAAAGTTCCAAATCCTTTTCAATCCCTTCTATCCGATTGTCAGCCTTCTTAGCAGCCATCTCCAAGGATCGGTGGCTTTGATACCAAATGATAGGATCCCGGATACAAGTAAGAATCTAATGATTTTTATTAACCAAAAAAACAAGGAGTTACAATGCTGTTTCTGGTTTCGAGGACCAAGACCTCCAACCTAGGGCTCAATCACTCTGATTTTTCTCTTCCCTCTTTCTGATTAACATTCTCTCTTTTATACTAAGTATCTATTGCTAACAAATTTAGTTTTCCTAACAACCTAATGGTTGGTTGTTAGCAACCACCTCTAACCGACTAAAACAATTCAACCAAATCTGCCCTTATTATTTTTATTGCTGACCTGCCCTCCTTTGATTACGCCTAACATAGACTTGGGTTATTTTGGGTCTATCATATTCTTGCAACAGCTGAGCCAATACATAGCCTTGCATTTTTGTGTTTCCCTTCTTACACTTCTTGTATATCACCAGCTTAATCAAACAAAAATCTTGATAAATTGTTCCGTACATTAATCTATCAAATATAAAAGGAGGGCAGAAGTATGAACCTACATATTGCAGTGTTGATAACAGAGCACGCAAGTTTCCCTCTTTACCAGCAGCCCACCGCTTTATCTCAGTATCCAGGGTTTCAGCAATCCTCTGAAGTGTACAAGAATAAAAGTACTTAAGAATCACTTTAGCAACACAATACAGCAAAAGCCAACACAAGACACAAATTATGGATCCTATTTAATGGTAAAAATGTGATACACATCAGTAAAGGAAAGCAATGTATGGAATTTTAATACTGAATGGTAGTGGACCATGATAAAACTGAAAAGGCCTTCACATAAATGTGTAATGTGTACTGTCATTTTCTTGAGTTATCACAACCATAATCTAAATAACTCTAGATCCTTGCTTACTGTAAGATGGAAAGTGTCCAATCTTTCCAAGGACAGCAAACCATGAGCATCATTTTTTTTGGTAACATAGTAATTTAGAGGGTAAACAAGAAGATCGATGAGCAAGATGGCAAATCAACCCTTGTAAGTCTTCTTGGAATGTCCTGAAAAACTTGTGCATATATCATCGACCATCAAAAAACCACTCATACAAGGATGAAGATGGATGATAAATAGAAAACACTGCTCAAGTTTTCTAAATCTTCTTACATGTCTCTCCTCTTGTTCTCTTTGAATTTGAAGATCCCGCTGATTCATCTCTGCTAGTGCTCTTGCCTGAAGATTGCAAAAAAAAATGCTTCAAATTATATGAAAGCTGAATAAACCTTCAAGCATTTGGTTTAAGGGATTATAGACATCTTATAAAGCCTTTAGTAAAACTTTCATTGCCTTGTGACATTTATCAATTTGTGTCTTTTCATGGGTGAGAATGAACAGGAGACTTACCGCTCGTTCTTGGGTCTTTTGATGCCGCTCCAATCTGGCATTTCGCCTTTCTTCACTTTCACCTTCAAATTCCTGAAAGTCTCCCACTGATGCAACACCTTTTACCAGCAGAGAATAATCAAAACTTGCAAAACATGAATTAAGTAGCATAATAAACTAAGTACTGCATTTCAGCCATTTTATCAAAAGACAATAAAGTTATATTACCATCAAAAACAGAAGAAAGACCATCAACCAAATTTGTCACCGATGATGCTTCTCTTAACCTTGATACTGTTGCAGCTGATGCCTTAACCACTTCAGCACTCTGCTTGCTACTAAACTTTGGAGCTTTTGCAGCAGCAGCCACCTTCTCCTGAGCCTCTGCAGCAGCCTTTTCCTGAGCTTCAGCAGCAGCCCTTTCTGCTTTCATCTGGACCTCAAACGCCTTCTTGCGTGCTTCCTGCTCCCTTGCTTCGGCTGCAGCCTTTTCAGCTCTCTCTTTTGCCAGTGCAGCTGCTCTCTCACGTGCTTCAGCCTGTGCCCGTTGAACAGCAGTCCTTTCTGCAAGTTGTCTAGCTTCAGCGCTAGCTTTCTCAAGAGCAGCCTTTTCAGCTTTTAGACGAGCCTCAGCAGCTGCTCTTTCACGTGCTTCCCTGGTAGCCCTTTCCACTGCTTGACGGGCCCTCTCCCTTTCTTTCTTAAGTCTCCTCTGTTCATTCTCCTGTTCTTTTCTTTCTTTCTCAAGTTTCCACTGTTCTCTATCTTCCTTTCCCTTCTGCTGCTGTCCCTGTTCTAGCCTCTCCTGCTCCCTGCAGGTACTTTTCTCCTCAGCACCTGGTCTGCTCTCCCTCATTCCCTTTGCATGCTGGAACTTTGTCTCAGCTCTGTCCATGGCCTCTTTCACAGTGGCTGGTGATGCTGCTCTATCTGGCTGCACACCCACTTCATCACAAGAAAAGCCATTAGAAGTGTTCCTGCTTCCACCCATGGCAACTCTTCCAGACTCATCCATCCCGGATGCAGTTGAACTTCTGGTTGCCATAGGAACTGAATTACGATCTTTAGAATGCCCATTCAAATCTTGGAAGGAAGAGAATTCATGAATCTTTGTAGCACCAGAAGATCCAACAGAGCTTCCTCTTGTCTTCAAAAACTGGACAGGTGTGGGAGGGGGAGGTCTAGAAGGTGGTGGTGCACGTGTTGGTTGTGTAAAAAGAGGAACCTCAGATACAGTTAGCCACACATCATCGGATGATTCCACAGTTTTCTGAGACCAATGGGGGTTATCTACATGATCACTTTTCTCACTGGTCTTGACCTGACTGGATCTTGAGGATGATGCAGCCTGACGGAATGATTTACGAGAATTCATGAAAACTGAAGGCATTTTAAAAAAGCCCCTTGGAGATCCACGGTTATCCTCTATGGACTTCTTCCCTGAGTAACCCCCTGGACTTCTCCCAGAAAATTGTTCCGCAGTTTCTTTACTAGAATAGGTTGGATGCTCACTTGTCCCCTGAGTCCTCATAGGGCTTCCTTCCTTCCCTGCATCAGTTTTTAAAGATGAAAAGGAGCTCATGGATTTCCCCAAACTACCAAAAGGATCCAAATCATCATATGCCTTTGCTCCATCGCTAGAAACAGATGTACCATTAGCTTTTCTGGTTCCTGATGATGCAACATGGAGTGATTTTGATGTGGATACTTCATTGGAGTCTTGTGACAATTTATTAGTCCTACCTATGGATCTGAAAGACCACCTAGACTCTGGTTTTGGCCTAGGAAAAAAGAGGTAAAGAGAACAACAATCACCTGATGTTTATTCTAGTGCAGAAGCAACATCAATGGTTTAAAAAGAAAAGGAAAGAGAAAGGAAACAATGTAAACACATCCGTACTTGAGAAGCAATGATCTACAAAAATTGTTTCAGTTCTCCACTATATAACCGGATATTATGACAAGTAAAGCTAGATATAGGCTTTATTTCAAAAAATTCCCTTTTGTTCTATTGGTTTCGATCCATTGGCGCATGTCATAAGATTAGAAATTAGCCACATTTTTGCCCATCTGGAGTAAAATGCTGGACAATAATTCTCGCTGCATTATATGCAAGAACATACTGATACCACAGCAATGCAGCATGAAGTAGATACCAACACACAACTCTGAAAGTATTGATTTGTCATCATGTAGTCCAATTTTACAAATACTCAAAGCAGGACTACCACAATTGACCATAAATTCTAAATCATCTTGAATGTGACTTACTTTAAGACAAAGATAACAAGCCAATAACAAGGGATGTGATCTATTGGAACAAAAACACAAACTCAAACACATAAAGATATAAATTATGAACTACATTAGTGATTTTTTTCCTTTTTGGGGGGTTTCAGCTTTCTAAGAGGGTGAAATATAAAATAATACACATGTCGATTGGTGTAAGGCTATATAGATAAGTTGGCTGTGATATCAAAATTATGATATGGCATCAAAGTAGGGAGATATTTCACATTGAACAAGTGCAACAATATACATTTTATTTTATTTAATCCCACGTGTACATGCGCCAATGTTTCAGCCCACAAATAAGAGACTAAATACCTACCAGCTTGAACTTTTAGATAAATTGGTCGTGTCATCGTGATTCTAACACCAAGTCATCAACAATCGCACCCCAAGTTCAGTTAAGATGACAAAACAAGATCATCAAAATTAAACCTCAAAAGGGAATTAAACCCTGGATTCCAAAGCAGTTAGCACATTAAACAGCAAAACACCATCTATATGAACGATCATCTCATTTGCAACAAACAAAAATCATACAATGGAGCATATAATTCAATTAAACAGAAAAACTGACCCAAGTCACCATTTAAATATAATCAACAATCATTCCATGAAACAAAATTAATTTACCAACAATGCACAAGATAGACAACATTAAGTTAAGTTCTTTATACCTCCCTTTATTTCCAAACCCAGGAAGAACATCATTGAACTGCCCATTACCATCGGAATCACCATAATCATCATCAATCGGCATGTTTGAAGAGCCGGAATCCGATACCAAATGATCAAAGGATTGTGACTTTGGAGCAGAATTGGATACTTGGGGATTGAAGGTAAAATGGGTTGGAGGTAACGCAGCTTCAAAGTGATTCATGTTGGTGGGTTTAAAATTTACCGGAAAATGGTGGAAACTACAAGGAGTCGATTGAAAGGCAACACAAAATTGGAAGCTTTGTGTTGAATATGACCTTTTCTTCTTGTTTACAATTTCAATCCCTCTCTTTTATTTTCCTTTGTTTCCTCGGAGACTTTTTAGTAACCAACTCCTCATGTGTCTTTGTTTATATGTTTTTTCCACAACTGCTCCACTTGAACATGTTGTGGGAGAGAGCGAAAGGGGTTGCCCGGAGGGTGTTCGTGCTCGTGTTCGTGTTCGTGCTTGTTAGTGTTGAAAAATAATATTTTGGCATGGTGGGGGGCTTGTAAGGGGCATTCTCGACCGTTCGACTTTTTTCAATGTCAAATATTGGTGAAAAAAATACAAGTTGAATGTGGAGGTTTTAAAATTTGAAAGTTCAATCACCAATTAACAATTATCCATTATTAATATAATTCCCATCACTTGAAAAATAAAATAAAATAAAGTCAAAACCCGACAAGAAGGGTAATAGATCAATATATCCCTAAATATTGCATATGGTGAATAAAATATCCCAAAAATAAAACTAAATAGAGTAATTTATCCTTAAATTTTAGTAATTAATAAAGTTGTGAGTTACACCATTTAATTGTAGATTTAAGATAAGGACTAATGTGTAAAATGTGCTCCTCTTTACACAAGCTATGGTGGACCCTTATGTAACCCTAGCTTAAGTAATTACTTAAAAAGAAAAAAGAAAGACCTTCTCATGAGACATAAGAGAAGATAAGAGTAAATAAGAATCAGTTAGGGTTCACAAGAGATCTTGAAATGGAGGGGATATTTGTATGACAATAAGTATTTATACCCTTTTTTTTTTTTTTGTTACATTAACTAAATAAAAGCCCTAATCATGGCAATGTGACTGGAGGTGGTTCCATGCATAGAGGATTAAAGTTCGTGCAAACCAAGGTAAAGATTGAATATTTCATTCAATAGTATGAAATATTGAAGAATTATAAAATCTAAGGTATTTTTTATATTTAAAACTTGGTTTAGTAGTTGTAGAATTAAGATTGGATTAACAAGTTAAATGAAGGAGGGCCGAAATCCTATTATATAATCATTATGTGGTTGGAACGAACATTAAGTATAAATTATGAATAGAGCATAACTCACATTTTAAAATTTAATAAGGATTGAATCAAGTTGATCCTCGAATTATAATCATTGATTCATTGTTATGATCAAATTGATATTATGTAATATTTGAATTGTCAATAATGAATTATAAGCTAAGTTGCGAGTTGTTGTTATAGGTATATTATAAATTTTTTGAATTGAGTTATAATAAGGAATTTATGAGAAAAAGTTCTATGTTGTTAATTTGAAAAAGAATTATAAAAAGATTTTATCATTGGTTCGATTTGCTTAAAAGTGAAATCCATGGTGATAAACTCAAGGAAGAATCAAATTGGAATTTTGTGAAAAACTCAAGGAAAAAAAAAATACATACATAGCTAATCAACTAACTTTTTGTGGTTAGTTAACCACTTGAAAAAAGGGCGGTCAATCGACCCTTATAGGTCGATCAACCTACTCCTTATGGGCAATTTTACATATAAACTAAAAAGTAATAATATTGATGAAATATATGCAAAGATAATTCCTAGTAGTAAATTGTATGTAGATAGGCATGTAAAACTTAGCTATCTCTTATAACCTAAAAGGATACTAAATATGGTTTCTAGAATTTTTTCAAACGGTCTTCCTTAATTTTAAACTACTAGGAAGTTAATTAAAACCATAATTATAAGTGAGAGTGAGTGGGTAACCTTATTATATAGGCAGGTAAACCTATTATATAAGATACCTAGAGGTGTGCAAGTGAGTTAAACAGGCGAACTGGGCTCGACCCACTTTGGCCCGTAGGTTAAACAGGCCAAAATTTACTAACCCAACCCTACCCATGTGGGTTAGTGGGTTAAATGGGCCAACTCACTAACTTAGCCTGTTTAACCTATATTTTCAATTTAATGGGTTAAAATATAAAACGAGTTTATATAAAATAAAATAAATTTAATTAATGGCAAAAGCAAAACTTTGAAAAAAAATTCCTCCATTACCTTCTATTCTATCATTTATTTACTATCTTTTATAAGGAAAAAAAAAAGAAAAAGAAGAAAAAAAATATTGCATGCTACCATTTGATAAAGAACTACAAGTCTTGTTGAAATGCTTAGTAAAATTGGAAGTTCATACACTAAATATGGAGATTAAAATCACAATTTCAAAACATCAAACCAAAAATGAAGTAGCCAAGTCAAGATAATAAAGACAACCATTACACAAATTTCATGTCAAATAAGAATACGAATGGCCATAAACTAGTTACATCAATAATAATCATTCTTCATCAACAATGACATTCGAATCTTCTTTGACAATGTTATTTGAAGACTTTTTTCACCTTCATCTACAATTCACCAAATTACACACATAATTAGATGGAACTATTAAAAGGTTAAAATAATAAATTATGAATTTTTTTTATAAAAATGAAATAGTTACCTTCTCAAACAAATCCCTATAACTAATTACGAGTACAAACTAAAGCTTCCACATTTTCAAGAAGCATAGACCTACGGTATTTAGTAAGGATGTGAGTGCCAATACTAAATGCAGACTTAAATGCTATTGTAGTAATTGGAATACTAAGCACATTAGAAGCCATTATACATAAATCTAGATACCTTTGATGTCGAGTCCTCCAATAATCCAACACATCTAACTTTGAATAAGAGTTCATATTTAATACCAGTTCATCTAGATATAGGTTTAAGGATGACTTACTGGTTGTCTTTATCTCAACTTGACAGTACTCCTACATCATTAGGGAAAAAAATAGTAATGATAATAAATTATTAAAAGTGGAATATTATAAAAATAAATAAATAATTAATTAATTAAAGTGGTTGTTTAACTTACATGAAGAGTAGAAAAATCGATACCCAAACTTTTTCCAAATCCCATGCTTCCTCTAAGTCCTCTACCTAAACCCTCGCTTCTAGAAGTTTGTTGAGCTCAAGAAGAACCAACTTGAGAGCTACTAGAATGTGCTTTCTTTGCCTTGTTCTTGTCATATTTTTCAAAAAGTTTATACAATTTATCCTTTATTTTAACCAAATTCTCTTCACATGTAAGTGAATCAATCTTATAAAAGCAAAACCTTAAAAAGTTGAACTTCATTGGAGGGTTTACTCTAAGTGCAAGGATAATGCTATATTCACTCCAATATTTGTCAAATTTTTCTTTCATCTTAATAAACATATCTCTTATGACAAAATCTTCACTTGCTCCTCTTTACACAAGCTATAGTGGACCTTTATGTAACCCTAGCTTAAGAAATTATTTAAAACAAAAGACCTTCCCATGAGAGACAAGAGAAGATAAGAGTGATTATCTATCATAATTGTTCTTCCTTAGCAATTTCAATCAAGAGAAGGTTTTACTTTAATTTAACTCTTGTGAATTAGAAGATTTTAAATAAGAATCAATTGGGGCTCACAAGAGATCTTGAAATTGAAGGGATTTTTTGTGACAATAAGTATTTATACCCTAAGTTTTTTGTTACATTAGGTAAATAAAAACCCTAATCAACATTCTTGTAAAGGAAATCGCAAGATTTTAGATTAGCAACGTGATTGTAGGTGGTGTCAAGCATAGAGGATTAAAGGTCAGGCAAAGTAAGGTGAAGATTGAATCTTTCATTCTATAGTATGAAATATTGAAGAATTATAAAATCTAAGGTATTTTTTATATTTAAAACTTGGTTTAGTAGTTGTAGAATTAAGATTGGATTAACAAGTTATATGAAGGAAGGCTGACATTGTATTATATAATCATTATGCGGTTGGAACGAACAATAGGTATAAATTATGAATAGAGCATAACTCACATTTTAAAATTTAATAAGGATTGAATCAAGTTGATCCTCGAGTTATGACCCTTGATTCATTGTTATGATCAAATTGATATTATGTAATATTTGAATTGTCAATAATGAATTATAAATTGAGTTGCGAATTGTTGTTATAGGTATATTATAAATTTTTTTAAATAAGTTACAATAAGGAATTTATGAGAAAAAGTTCTATGTTGTCAATTTGAAAAAGAATGATAAAAGGATTTTATCATTGGCTTGATTTGCTTAATAGTGAAATCCATGGTGATATAACGTTTTCAAGAAAAGGAAGAATCAAATTGGAATTTTGTGAAAAACTCAAGAAAAAAAATACATACATACATACATACATATATATATAGCCAATCAACTAACTTTTTGTGGTTAGTCAACCACTTGGAAGAAGGGCGGTCAATCGACCCTTATAGGTCGATCAACCGATTCCTTATGGGCAATTTTACATATAAACTAAAAAGTAATAATATTGATGAAATATATACATAGGTCATTCCTAGTAGTATATCATATGTAGATAGGCATGTAAAACTTAGCTATCTCTTATAATTTAGAAGGATACTAAATGTAGTTTCTAGAATTTTTTCAAAGGGTCTTCCTTAATTTTAAATCACTAGGAAGTTAATTAAAACCATTGTTGTAAGTGAAAGTGAGTGAATAATCCTATTATATAAGTGGGTAAACCTATTATATAGGATACTTACTCCTTCGAGTAGGTTTTGAGGATCATAGGTAGTTTCGAGATAGTAATTCTTTGACACTTGATTCCATATAGTAGGGTACGGATGTTATGTCTTCATACCTTGTGTTTACTGTAAAGCATACACCTTAAGGTATATAAAGTACATGTTCTAGGGTACCTTATACCCAACCTTTATTATATATTAATGAATGAAGAGTAACCTTATATTTTTTTCTAGTTAATAAAAGAATAAAAATAATATTATATTTATGTTAAAAAGAAACAACCTAAGACTAATATAAACTCCAAACCTAAAACTTGTTGCTTTCTCTAAATGATAATTTTCACTTCAATTTGCTCTAAGTTTTATAATTTTTGTTTAATATCATATAAAATCAAAATTTTAAAGATAGAAAATTATTATTTCGATATTGTAGGTTTTACTATAGGTTCCATGAGTTTTACTACAAGTCTTACGTATTTCACTACAAGTTTTTATAAGTTTTGCATATGGAAGAAATTGTAATATCACATATAAATTATTTTTTCAATATTACATAAACTTAAAATTTAAGGAAAGATAGTAAAGTTTAAAGTTTCTATGGTGGTTTTAGAGTGTTATAAGCTAGTAACTAGTTCCAAAATTTTGGAAGTGGTTGTTAATAGAGTAAGTTACGAGTAGGATCCTATATCCTATCCATCTTATACCCACTCACTTCTAGTTATAAGTTTTGATTTTAGTTTTTAGTTAAGTAGAAATACATGATTGTTGTGTGTGCATATATATATATGAATCGAGTTTTAATAAATCTTTTGATTCAATAGTATTAGTTACTTAGAAGACAAGTATGTGTTGTTTTGTGCACATTATAGTAATAATAAAATAAACGGAAAGTGAAACCTTAATTGCTTGTTATTTGTACTTAAGAAATACCAAAGACCTTAGGTGGCCAGTGATTTGGATGATCCACCTAATGATTGGTATGATATGATTAGCCTTTGAGCAACTACATATCAAAGATATCTAGTTAGTTAGGCATTGATATTCTCATTTGGTTACTGACCTTCGTGACATCATAGACAAAGTTAGTGTGTTAAGAAAAAGTTATAGGTGGATTTAGGGGTGGGCATAGAACCATGCAATTGGAGGGTCAAACTTATGTAGGTTAATATTAGAATTAATCATAAAAAAAAAATCATTTGATAAGACTGAAATATTTATAGTAATCACTAGGGGTAGCTATGATCTAATTTGATATAGTTCACTCCTTTTAATTGAAACACAAGTTATGATTCGGTTTTTTAACAACTTAAACTAAATTTAGAAAATTTTTTAATAAAAAAAAAAGGCAATTTGGTTTGGTTTAATCAAGGTCTAAACCTAATTTTTTAAAAATAAATTAAAATGCAATGCTATAATATTGGCATAAACAAATTGGCATTTTGTGTTGATCCAAATATTTGTCGATGTATGTTAGAAAAGACAACATCATAGCTAATGCAATTTGTCTTCTACAATCAAACTTAAATATCAAGAAATGTTTGGAGTAATCGTTCAGCATTTAGTATATGATTAATTCATTAGTAGTAGATGAAAAGTTGGCTAGATTTTTTAGTAGTAGTAAATTAATTCATTTACTAAATTATACAGATTTGTTACATGTTTCAAAAAAAAAAAAAAACTAAAAGAACTAATTGTATAAAAATAAAAGCACACTACATAGAGGCGGACAATGGACATAACTTGTCATGCCCCGGAATGGGGCCTAGAAGTCTCCACTAAAACCATCATGGCACGTATGCACTCGTTACATGATGATCATCTTACGTGTCAGAGATCATAAGATTCTAAATAAATAATTTCATTTACAACTAATCATAATACATATAATTGGATAATAAAATATAACTATGGATCTCGTGCCCCACGATCAACCATGATCATAGAGAATCGGTATCCCCTACCAATCAGTAAAATAGGATAAACTTTAGGTTTCTCAATTTCAAATTCTATTCACATGGGGTTCCTAACATACCATCTAAGTAAATCTATCCTTCACAATTCTTACTTTGTTGTTTTGGTCTTCTAAAACTCTCAACACTTCACATCTTATCCCATCCCGTGCTTTCGTAATCGCTACCTGCAAAAGAGTCTGTGAGGGGGTGAACACACTATGGCTTAATGAATGGGATGGTAATACTTTCAATGCTACGTACACATAAGCAAATTTCAAATCAAGTTATCAAACATAAGTTATGCATGAGTAACCATATGAATGCAGCATCTCACATGGTCTTCTAATAACCGACGTGAAGTCTAGGGTTTACGTCCCCTTGACCTTGGGTTGGGAATTTCGAAGCCACCATTAGTGCCCAAGTCATTGCTCGATTTATTTATCTTATCACTTTGTTAATTATGATATTTTCTTAACTCAATAGTGAACGCTCCCTACCTCTCTGCACCAAACGAAGCAAAACCCTCAAGGACAGGCCGAACTCAGAGCCGTCAAGGCGCGATAATCCCTTAATCACTTAGTTTGCAATTGGCAAAGCAACGATCCTCTTGATCACTTCCGATGCATCCTGTGACAGTGATGGCCTTCAATCTCATGTAATGTCTCGTGGAAATGCACGTCAAGTTTTAATTAGGTTTACTTCCTTAATTAATTGATTTATGGTGATCAAACAACATATACCATCACAATCAATTTTCATTCAAACAATGAAGCAACTACTAAGCATTTCATTTCACACTCATCACAACAAGCAAGGATCAAGCCCTTCTTATCACTCAAGACAGACACTGAACCCATACCCCATGGATGTAGACTTATCTAGTTTTACAATAGATTAAATTATCTCAGCACCTCTCTATGCCATTTCTTTTAAATGTCAACCATTTGGGTTGATTTACAATCATCATATCTAACACCTCCGTGTCATTTATCTTACATGTCAAACCAACTACTCGAGGTTGATTTACAATCATCATCTTTGACACCTTTGTGTCATCGCACTTCTCAAGTGCTCTATCATTTTCACTTTCGAGAGCCAATAAGGTCATCTCGTTTTCTCTTTCGATGTCCTCAAAAAATTTGTATATGATATATATATATGTATATGTGTATATACATATTCGTAACACCTCTTTACTTAAAGATAATTTACTAGACACTTTCCCTTACGAACTTAAGAGGGTAAAAAAACAGGAACATTAGGTTATAAAAACCAAGGTTGCACTCATGATTTGTACTGTTGGGTTCATGAGTATATTTCATAAATATAATAGGAAAATAAGTTTGTTTAAGTATATGTATACACATTTAGGAACTAACTATGATATGTATACATAATGATACCTGTATACCCTATTCCAACTAAGCCTATCTACTTGGTAGCTATAGAAGGAAAAGTTAAGTTTCTATGTTCTGGTTTGTTTTGAAAGAAAACAATTTTAAATCATGAGTTAAGTTTGCCGTTATAACACTAGCAATATGGTGGTAGGTGCTATCATTAAGGTAACGACATCTAACCTTCGGACCATTCACTCTTCTACACTCTTCACGACTTCTCTCCTAACACATTAATCCCCACTACATAACTTAACTTAACAACAATCACATTAAATAGCAAACACAACAAACAACAATTTCACATGCATAGCATTCAACATACAACACAACATAGTAGCATATCATTAAGTTTCCCACTCACTTGTTTAGGGTTATCATAGTCCTAGCCGGAGTCAAGTGATTCCAGCAGGTAACCTCTTGGCATTCCTCTTGAAATCAGTGTCCTTCTGCAATGTTTCCTCAACCAACCATAGAAGGTTGCATCTCCACTTGACTTTGGTAGTCTTCTAGCACCTGATATGTGTACTCTACTCATCTTGTGTTTGATGGTAAAGCGTGAAGTTTCCTCCTTAAGGAACTTTGGGCGAATAAGATTCGAACGTTGAACACTTCTTCAACTTGATTCTGATGCAAGGTTCTGGAAGGAATGACCTTCTTCGACATCCTTTGAATACTCCATTATGAAATCTATTTTATTCTAAATATCTCCCAGGCCATCATCTTGGATGTTGCTTGAATCATTCCCTTCACCATCTACACCATCATAAACACTTCTATTGTCCATGAAGCATCTTTGAACCTTTCATTTATCTAATTGCCTCTAATATCTTCCTACGAATCATCGCTTCCATTACCATACATACACTAACCTTTCCTACACATCACATGCACACCAACATACACATATTCTTATCTATATACATACACACTTCATACACCATGCACGCACCTATACATACATACACATAACCATATCATACACCAAATTGCACACATTGACAACCGCATGTCATTATCCTTTTTTCTCCTCAAGTCCACATGCACACACACACCACTAGTGCATACATACACACATACTCCACACACGTTCCACACCATTGACATACACATACGCTCATACTCCATTTACACCTCACACCACCAATACATACTAGCCCACATACTCTATATACATTACACACCTCCCATATACATATTCACATACCCACACCATTCATCATCTCATACACTTACTCACATATTCCACATACACCTTACACCACCAACACACACGCACCCACATACTTCACACACATTATACTCACCTTCCATACCCACACATACATGTTCACACTCCACACATCATCTCATATTCATACATACACATCCCACATACATCATCTTTAGCTTCCATACTTACACACACACATGTCTATACACCATACACTATTTCACACATGTACATACATACCCCCACAAACCATTCCTTCCTTATACATATACACTTATCCACACACCACATGTCCCCCATACATATACACACATGCTACATACTCCACACACTATCTATATGTACACTAGTACCGCACACCCCACACCCTCCATACATATACATACCCTCACACGCTACATGGCATCCACACATACACACATAAACCACACCTACCACATACCGTCCTTATGCATATACCCCCCCTTTCACACACACCACATATCATCCTTCACACACATGTCGCATACACCACACCACCCATATACATACACATGCTGCATACTCCACACCTTTCATACTCCTACACACATACTCCACACATCTCACACCTTCAATACACATACATACCCTCTCGCACACACCACATATCATCACCAACACATACACACATCACCGTATACATCATACCCACTGTCACATGCACCATCCTCACATACACCACACACCTTCAACCACACATACACATATACACATCCTTATACACATACCATACACCATAATCTACACATACATACATTCGTACACACACCTCACACCATCACATACACATACGCACATCCTTACATACACTATGCACTTGCCTCCTCCTTTCCCACACATACACACACATTCCTATACACACACCACCCACCGTCACATGCCCACATCTTCACATACACTACACACCTTCATTCACACACACACACATACACGTCCTTCATTCATACACACTCATATACATATCCTCATTTATGCACACACACCTACACATCTTCCTTCACACACATACATACACATTTTCATTCCCGCACATACCTATACATTCTTATCTCTTCCTCTTCCCTCACTTTCTTTTGTAGTGGCTATCCGTTTGTTGTTGCTGCTGTGGTTGTTGTCATGGACGCCAGTGTGGTTGCTACTGTCGCTATTGCTATAGTCCTCTTCCCTCGCGCGCGCACACACACTCTCACATGCACCTACTTGCTTCACCTTCACACACACACATACAAACATACCCTCACACACCATCCACCGCCATTGCTGTTGCTGTTAAAGGTTGTGGTTGTCGTTGTTAGGCAGTTGCTGCTGGGGTCGAGGTCATCATGGTTGTTGCCATGGTTGGAGTCCTCATTGTTGCTATTGCCTCTGCCGTCATCCTCCTTGTCGTTGTTGTTGTCATTATGGTCGTTGTAGTTGCCATTGGGGTTGCTACTGTCGTGGTTGCTGTAGCTGTTGCCTCCATCATTGGGAAAGGGGACAAGACGGACACGACGCCCAGCCGTTGTCTATTACCTTGCCATCAATGTCACCACCGTTGCTGTTAGGATCGTGGTCGCTACTGCTGCCATTGTTGGGGTCGTCGTTGCCGCTGTTATTGTCATCGCCACGGTTGTTGTCTTCCTTGTTTAGTCGATCAGCTGCCATTCCTTCAGATTTCGAGCACACAGGAGGCTGGCGAGAGAGAGATACAAGGTACGGTAGCTGGTCGAGAAGGGAAAGAAGAGAAACGGAAAAGGAAAAGAGAGCTATAGAAGGGTGAGCGAAGGGTAGTGGCATAAGGTCAAGGGAGTACGAAAATGAGGAAGAGGAAGAGGGAAGGAAGACATGGACAGGGGAAGGTAGGGGACGGGGGCAACACGAGATCGTGACTAAGAAAGGAAGAAGAAGAAAAGAAAAAGTAAAGGAAGGAAGAAGAGTTTTGTAGAAGGAGAGAAGATGATACGAATCAAAATCCGACAAGACCTATCATTAGGGCAAGAACTAAAGGATTTTGAATTTTGGCGATGAAGGCCCATTTTGAACAAATCGACCTTGGAATTATTTATAAAATAACCTCTTTTCTATTATTCTTGTATTGTGTTTTCCAACAGGCACACTTATCATATTTTATAGGGCAATGGACAAACTCCCTTAGACTCAACCTATGGGTTATCCATGGATCGACCTGAACTGGCGATAAGCTCGGCCAATGAATCCTATAGAAGACTAGCATCTTGAAGACCAATTTCTTTTATATTTTTTTCATTTGCATGGACTATTTATGTTGTAATCATTTTGAAAAACTTTTATTTTGATTGTAATTTTCATTTAGGACTAGCCACCTTAAAAGTGTCAAACTTGTAATTTTGACCATTTTCTAACCCTAGGAGTAGCAAGTATAAGTACTTGCTTAGAATAGGGTTTGAGGAGGCAATATTTTGCAGAACAAACTTAGCACTTTCACGTGTGGAATTAGGGTTCATCCTTAGTTCAAACCTCTTATCAATTTCAACCCAAGAATTGGAATTGTAGTGAGTGCGACAAAGTGGAATTGTGAGTCATATCGATTTCATCTTTATTGTATGTTCATTTCTTCTCTAGTGAGTCATATTTAGGGTAGATTTGAATCTTTCTTGGACATATTTGTGATTGTATTTCGTGGACAACAATCTTGTAAGATTGATTGTTCATTTGAGATTGAATACACTTTAGTGATTGGCGTGAATTTGAGCTTGTGTGAGAAGAGCGTACATCACGATTTTGTGCTATTCTTTTTCATCCATTTCACATGTAATTCACTTGTTCTTATTGTTGATTAGTGAAATTGATCATTAGTGGAAGTAATTGAATCTTTGAACCATTGGATTTCATCAAAGTTCCATTAGGGTCACGCAATTTCCCAGTTGATTGAACCGGTTTGTATGAGACTTGAGAATTTGTTTTTCTTGAGTCATTTGATTGTGCTTGAAAGTGGTTTTGGGCATATCATCTTTTGGTATCAGAGCACAAGTTGAGAGAAGGGATTAAGTGTTGGTTAATTTCGTGATTATCATCTTCAATTAGGGTTCTTCATTTTTTAACTGAAATTGTGTGTTGTGGATTTGAGTTGCGAAAATTGTCTTAATTGGAATTCTGATTTGCTGCTTGTTGGAGTTAAATTGGAGGGATTGTTGTAGCTTCTTGTGATTGATTATTTTCGTGGAAGGGAAGGAGAGTAGAAGTGTTGTTAATTCAACGATTTTTTTTTAACTTGAAAATTGCCTTTTCTTGCCGTGACTAGCTAGTTGTCTGAAGGAGCTTGTGGCATTTTGTTGTTGTTGAGTCCATTGTGCAAATTCAAAATTGGGGAAGTATTTTACAGATTTGCATTGAGTTGAGTAGTAAGGAATCTATTTGAATTCAAACACATCCATTAAGTTGTGGGAGTTAATGAGTGTTATTTGAATTTGAAATTCATTTCTTACCAATTGAGGAAGGTTTGCAATTAGTGAAGAGGTTGAAATTCAAATTTGAGTTGTTGCCTATTTTGTTAAGTTGCGGATTAAATTGTGGAAAGTGGAAGTATATCTTGTTATCCTTGCCGTGGAAGTGGAGTGTAATTTTGTGTTGTTGCCGTGGGAGTTGATCCAATTTGTTGGTGTGAAGATTTTGTTGTGGAAGTATTATCCTGTTGTTTAGTTGTTGTACACTTGGAGGCTTGAACACTCTTGGCTTCCTTTGATTATTGACCGTGATTGTATAGTAAATTTTGAAGTAAACCGTGAAGGATTGAGAGTAGTGTTCAATTGGTGAAGTGGATTTGTATTGTGTACTTTTGTTTTCGAAAAAGTGGAGGAGTAACACTTGTATTTCCAGATTTGAATTCAGATTTGAAGTGTGAATTAAGAAGCCAGTTTGAAATTTCAAAACACACATTAAAGTCATTGTTTAATTGTGTGTCATTTGAATTTGAAATAACTTCTTACCATTTATGGAATTGTGTACTTATTGAACTCCTTTTTAAATTTGAAAGTGGGTTGCCTTATCTTATGTAGAAGTTGTGGTTTTGGTTGTATTTTTGAATTTAGTGAAGAGTGGGTGCATTTGGCGTGGGCCTTGGTGTGTGTAGTATAGACCATTGTTGTTGGAGGCGTGATTGGTGTGGAATTGTGAGTAAAAGGGGAGAAGTGTGGTGGTAAAGTTGTGTATTTTTGTATGTGTTGAGGTGTTGCCCATTGTGAAGTAATTGGTGTGAAACCAAAGCAAGGATAAGGAAAGTTGAGTAGTAGAATTTAAAATTCAAACAAGTCATTAAAGTGTAAAAGTAATTGAACTAATTACTTAAACACTAGTAGTTGAATTTAATTCTATCTACTTGAAAGTAATTGTGTGTGTACTTCTTTTATTTAACTTTACTTGAAGTACCAAGAATTATTTCATTGTGCTTCAATTATTTCACTTGACTTTACTTGAAGTAACAATAAGCTTTTCTTGTATTGGTTGATTGTGAGCACCGTGGGTGTGTAGGGGCGTGTAAGGGTGTGTTGCCGTGGTGTGGTGAAGTGTATTGAGGTTGTTGAAATTAGTAAGCAAAAATGTCAAGTGAGTTGTATTTGTCTACTAACATATTGCATCAGGACTTGACTTCCTTTCAAACCATTGATGAGGGACAAAGAGAAAACTTGTTCCATACTTCTTGTAGGGTACAAGGAAACTTGTGCGTAATTATTATTGATGGTGGTAGTTGTACTAATGTTGTAGCTGCATCATTAGTATCGAAGTTGAAACTTGAAACTATCCTACATCCTAAACCCTATACATTGCATTGGTTGAATGATCAGGATAGTCTTTGTGTGACCCAAAGGGCTAGGGTACCCTTCAATATAGGGGACAAGTACTATGATGAGCTTGAATGTGATATTCTTCCTATCTGTACATCCCATATATTACTTGGTAGACCATGGTTGTATGATAGGATGGTATTACAGAATCTTGAGGATCATAGCCACATGATCAAACCTTTTCTTGTATTGGTTGATTGTGAGCACCGTGGGTGTGTAGGGGCGTGTAAGGGTGTGTTGCCGTGGTGTGGTGAAGTGTATTGAGGTTGTTGAAATTAGTAAGCAAAAATGTCAAGTGAGTTGTATTTGTCTACTAACATATTGCATCAGGACTTGACTTCCTTTCAAACCATTGATGAGGGATAAAGAGAAAACTTGTTCCATACTTCTTGTAGGGTACAAGGAAACTTGTGCGTAATTATTATTGATGGTGGTAGTTGTACTAATGTTGTAGCTGCATCATTAGTATCGAAGTTGAAACTTGAAACTATCCTACATCCTAAACCCTATACATTACATTGGTTGAATGATCAGGATAGTCTTTGTGTGACCCAAAGGGCTAGGGTACCCTTCAATATAGGGGACAAGTACTATGATGAGCTTGAATGTGATATTCTTCCTATCTGTACATCCCATATATTACTTGGTAGACCATGGTTGTATGATAGGATGGTATTACAGAATCTTGAGGATCATAGCCACATGATCAAACCTTTTCTTGTATTGGTTGATTGTGAGCACCGTGGGTGTGTAGGGGCGTGTAAGGGTGTGTTGCCGTGGTGTGGTGAAGTGTATTGAGGTTGTTGAAATTAGTAAGCAAAAATGTCAAGTGAGTTGTATTTGTCTACTAACATATTGCATCAGGACTTGACTTCCTTTCAAACCATTGATGAGGGACAAAGAGAAAACTTGTTCCATACTTCTTGTAGGGTACAAGGAAACTTGTGCGTAATTATTATTGATGGTGGTAGTTGTACTAATGTTGTAGCTGCATCATTAGTATCGAAGTTGAAACTTGAAACTATCCTACATCCTAAACCCTATACATTGCATTGGTTGAATGATCAGGATAGTCTTTGTGTGACCCAAAGGGCTAGGGTACCCTTCAATATAGGGGACAAGTACTATGATGAGCTTGAATGTGATATTCTTCCTATCTGTACATCCCATATATTACTTGGTAGACCATGGTTGTATGATAGGATGGTATTACAGAATCTTGAGGATCATAGCCACATGATCAAACCTTTTCTTGTATTGGTTGATTGTGAGCACCGTGGGTGTGTAGGGGCGTGTAAGGGTGTGTTGCCGTGGTGTGGTGAAGTGTATTGAGGTTGTTGAAATTAGTAAGCAAAAATGTCAAGTGAGTTGTATTTGTCTACTAACATATTGCATCAGGACTTGACTTCCTTTCAAACCATTGATGAGGGACAAAGAGAAAACTTGTTCCATACTTCTTGTAGGGTACAAGGAAACTTGTGCGTAATTATTATTGATGGTGGTAGTTGTACTAATGTTGTAGCTGCATCATTAGTATCGAAGTTGAAACTTGAAACTATCTTACATCCTAAACCCTATACATTGCATTGGTTGAATGATCAGGATAGTCTTTGTGTGACCCAAAGGGCTAGGGTACCCTTCAATATAGGGGACAAGTACTATGATGAGCTTGAATGTGATATTCTTCCTATCTTTACATCCCATATATTACTTGGTAGACCATGGTTGTATGATAGGATGGTATTACAGAATCTTGAGGATCATAGCCACATGATCAAACCTTTTCTTGTATTGGTTGATTGTGAGCACCGTGGGTGTGTAGGGGCGTGTAAGGGTGTGTTGCCGTGGTGTGGTGAAGTGTATTGAGGTTGTTGAAATTAGTAAGCAAAAATGTCAAGTGAGTTGTATTTGTCTACTAACATATTGCATCAGGACTTGACTTCCTTTCAAACCATTGATGAGGGACAAAGAGAAAACTTGTTCCATACTTCTTGTAGGGTACAAGGAAACTTGTGCGTAATTATTATTGATGGTGGTAGTTGTACTAATGTTGTAGCTGCATCATTAGTATCGAAGTTGAAACTTGAAACTATCCTACATCCTAAACCCTATACATTGCATTGGTTGAATGATCAGGATAGTCTTTGTGTGACCCAAAGGGCTAGGGTACCCTTCAATATAGGGGACAAGTACTATGATGAGCTTGAATGTGATATTCTTCCTATCTGTACATCCCATATATTACTTGGTAGACCATGGTTGTATGATAGGATGGTATTACAGAATCTTGAGGATCATAGCCACATGATCAAACCTTTTCTTGTATTGGTTGATTGTGAGCACCGTGGGTGTGTAGGGGCGTGTAAGGGTGTGTTGCCGTGGTGTGGTGAAGTGTATTGAGGTTGTTGAAATTAGTAAGCAAAAATGTCAAGTGAGTTGTATTTGTCTACTAACATATTGCATCAGGACTTGACTTCCTTTCAAACCATTGATGAGGGACAAAGAGAAAACTTGTTCCATACTTCTTGTAGGGTACAAGGAAACTTGTGCGTAATTATTATTGATGGTGGTAGTTGTACTAATGTTGTAGCTGCATCATTAGTATCGAAGTTGAAACTTGAAACTATCCTACATCCTAAACCCTATACATTGCATTGGTTGAATGATCAGGATAGTCTTTGTGTGACCCAAAGGGCTAGGGTACCCTTCAATATAGGGGACAAGTACTATGATGAGCTTGAATGTGATATTCTTCCTATCTGTACATCCCATATATTACTTGGTAGACCATGGTTGTATGATAGGATGGTATTACAGAATCTTGAGGATCATAGCCACATGATCAACCTTTTCTTGTATTGGTTGATTGTGAGCACCGTGGGTGTGTAGGGCGTGTAAGGTGTGTTGCCGTGGTGTGGTGAAGTGTATTGAGGTTGTTGAAATTAGTAAGCAAAAATGTCAAGTGAGTTGTATTGTCTACTAACAATTGCATCAGGACTTGACTTCCTTTCAAACCATTGATGAGGGATAAAGAGAAAACTTGTTCCATACTTCTTGTAGGGTACAAGGAAACTTGTGCGTAATTATTATTGATGTGGTAGTTGTACTAATGTTGTAGCTGCATCATTAGTATCGAAGTTGAAACTTGAAACTATCCTACATCCTAAACCCTATACATTGCATTGGTTGAATGATCAGGATAGTCTTTGTGTGACCCAAAGGGCTAGGGTACCCTTCAATATAGGGGACAAGTACTATGATGAGCTTGAATGTGATATTCTTCCTATCTGTACATCCCATATATTACTTGGTAGACCATGGTTGTATGATAGGATGGTATTACAGAATCTTGAGGATCATAGCCACATGATCAAACCTTTTCTTGTATTGGTTGATTGTGAGCACCGTGGGTGTGTAGGGGCGTGTAAGGGTGTGTTGCCGTGGTGTGGTGAAGTGTATTGAGGTTGTTGAAATTAGTAAGCAAAAATGTCAAGTGAGTTGTATTTGTCTACTAACATATTGCATCAGGACTTGACTTCCTTTCAAACCATTGATGAGGGACAAAGAGAAAACTTGTTCCATACTTCTTGTAGGGTACAAGGAAACTTGTGCGTAATTATTATTGATGTGGTAGTTGTACTAATGTTGTAGCTGCATCATTAGTATCGAAGTTGAAACTTGAAACTATCCTACATCCTAAACCCTATACATTGCATTGGTTGAATGATCAGGATAGTCTTTGTGTGACCCAAAGGGCTAGGGTACCCTTCAATATAGGGGACAAGTACTATGATGAGCTTGAATGTGATATTCTTCCTATCTGTACATCCCATATATTACTTGGTAGACCATGGTTGTATGATAGGATGGTATTACAGAATCTGAGGATCATAGCCACATGATCAAACCTTTTCTTGTATTGGTTGATTGTGAGCACCGTGGGTGTGTAGGGGCGTGTAAGGGTGTTTGCCGTGGTGTGGTGAAGTGTATTGAGGTTGTTGAAATTATTAAGGCAAAAAATGTCAAGTGAGTTGTATTTGTCTACTAACATATTGCATCAGGACTTGACTTCCTTTCAAACCATTGATGAGGGACAAAGAGAAAACTTGTTCCATACTTCTTGTAGGGTACAAGGAAACTTGTGCGTAATTATTATTGATGGTGGTAGTTGTACTAATGTTGTAGCTGCATCATTAGTATCGAAGTTGAAACTTGAAACTATCCTACATCCTAAACCCTATACATTGCATTGGTTGAATGATCAGGATAGTCTTTGTGTGACCCAAAGGGCTAGGGTACCCTTCAATATAGGGGACAAGTACTATGATGAGCTTGAATGTGATATTCTTCCTATCTGTACATCCCATATATTACTTGGTAGACCATGGTTGTATGATAGGATGGTATTACATGATGGGTATATAAATACTTATATGTTCAAGAAAGATGGTAAACGTATAGTATTGAACCCTATGTCGCCATCAGAGGTCCAAGAGATGCAAAGACAGATAAAACAACCATCACAGAATCTTGAGGATCATAGCCACTTGATCAAACCTTCAGAGGACCAAATTATGCAGACATAGGTATGCCAACCTTCAAAGGTTCTTGAGGGCTCTAGTGACTTGAGCCAACCCTTAGAGCATAAAATTTTTCAAACACCGATGAGCCAACCTTCAGAGGATCTTGATGATCATAGTCAGACGAGCAGACCACTAGAGAGCCAGACTGTTCAGAGACAGTTATGTTCACCTTCAGAGGTTTCAGAGGGTAATGAGCAGTTGGGCCAACCATTAGAAGACCATGAGGATCAGCAACATATAGATGAGTTAGAAAAGGAGGAAACGATTTCAGTGGAACAGGTTGATACATGGGTGACTTTATTGGATAATGGAGCATTATTTATGTTGCAGATGAGATACATCCTAGAAATGGAGGAGAGAAAACAATCACCACCCATGGTATTTCAGATTTTGGGTTTCTGCAGTGATATTTTTGTAGGTGGCTTGCTAGGAGGAAACAAAGTCTCTACTGCATTTGATCTACCAGATTTGAGGACAAATCTTTTTGAGGCCCGAGGAGATGATATGAATCAAAATCCGACAAGACCTATCATTAGGGCAAGAACTAAAGGATTTTGAATTTTTGCGATGAGGGCCCATTTTGAACAAATTGACCCAGGAATTATTTATAAATTAATCCCTTTTCTATTATTCTTGTATTGTGTTTTCCAACAGGCACACTTATTATATTTTATAGGGCAATGGACAAACTCCCTCAGACTCAGCTTGTGGGTTATCCATGGATCGACCTAAACTGGCGATGAGCTGGGCCAATGAATCCTATAGAAGACTGGCATCTTGAAGACCAATTTCTTTTATATATTTTTCTTTTTCATGGATTATTTATGTTGTAATCATTTTGGAACACTTTTATTTTGATTGTAATTTTCATTTAGGACTAGCCACCTTAAAAGTAGCAAATTTGTAATTTTGACCATTTTCTAACCCTAGGAGTAGCAAGTATAAATACTTGCTTAGAATAGGGTTTGAGGAGGAGATATTTTTTAGAAAAAACTTAGCACTTTCACGTGTGGAATTAGGGTTCATCCTTAGTTCAAACCTCTTATCAATTTCAACCCAAGAATTGGAATTATGGCGAGTGCGACAAAGTAGAATTATGAGTCATATCGATTTCATCTTTGTTGTATGTTCATTTCTTCTCTAGTGAGTCATATCTAGGGTAGATTTGAATCTTTCTTGGACATATTTGTGATTGTATTCCGTGGATAACAATCTTGTAAGATTGATTGTTCATTTGAGATTGAATACACTTTAGTGATTGGCGTGAATTTGAGCTTGTGTGGGAAAAGGGTACATCACGGTTTTGTGTTATTCTTTTTCATCCATTTCACGTGTAATTCACTTGTTCTTATTGTTGATTAGTGAAATTGATCATTAGTGGAAGTAATTGAATCTTTGAACCATTGGATTTCATCAAAGTTCCATTAGGGTCACGTAATTTCCTAGTTGATCGAACCGGTTTGTATGAGACTTGAGAATTTTTTTTTCTTGAGTAATTTGATTGTGCTTGAAAGTGGTTTTGGGCACATCAGAAGAAGAAAAGAAAAAGAAAAAGTAAGAAAGGAAGAAGGCAGACAGAAGGAAAGAAAGAAAAGAAAGGAAAGAAAGGTGATGGGACAGGCTGGTTTGTAATGCTGATCCGTTCGGCGTGATTTGAATTTTTTTTTTTAGCTAGATATAATTATTTATATTATTATATGTATTATATCATATTTTATAATGTCTCTATTTTATTATTTTGCTCACGTATAAAAATATTTTTATATTTTATATTTTTAGCATTTTATTACGAATACTCATGTCTAGCTAATCTATTTATCCCGAATATAAATATTCACTCTAAATTTCCATTTAAAATTCCTAGATCTATAATTTAAATTAATTTCGTTATTTAACCAAATATCATTTAAAAATCATGTTTTAGAGAATTTATTATTCTATTTATTTTCTTTAATTGTTTATATAATTTTTCAAATTTTTTAGGACTTCACACAACTAAAATGAAAAGATTACAAAATCTATCGAAAAAAATAAAGAGCTTCATTGTTCCAAAAAAAACAGATCAAACAAATAACTCACACCACCTTGTAGAGGGAGAAAGAAAACCCATCAAAATATTGATCTAGATAATTCTACTAGCCATTGACAATTTTATTTTTTATTTTTTAATTATTAATGAATGCTATTTACTATAATTCGAAATAATTTACCATTAAAAAGGATTTATCGGCTCCAGCCATAAAGCTTCTTTTACATGTTGTCTATATTCCATATACAACTTTACTTTGTTAATCCCTGTAAACACCCCATATTTGCCATAGGAATAAATAATAATCACTAATAATCAATTCTTAATTTTTCCAATTTTTTTCAATTTTTCTTTAATTTAGCATAAATAATAAAAATATTCAAAAAATAAAAATAAATAGGAAAACACATCAATTTTGAAAAATGATTTCAGAAATGACAATAAATAATAAATAATTTTTTGCAAATTTTTGAAGTTTCAAAAAATACAAAAAAATAAAAAAATCGCATTGCATATATGCAATTTGCGAATAAAAGAAAATTAGGAAAATGGGCTAGCCCAGCTGGTTCGGACTACGGGCTAAGGCGCGTGCGTGAGGGCTCGATCGCAGGTTCGAATCGCGGGGGAAGCAGTTTCCGCGTTTTGAGTTTTTTTTACTTATCCAGGACACGTGGTAGCATCTGATTGGCTGAAGGAAACACACGTGCCGGGCGCGTGATCATCTCCTACCTCGGGTCCGAGATCGCCAGCGAAGGAAAAATTCGAATTTCGGCCGTTTTGATTCGATTTTTTACACAAATCCGACAGATCTTCAACAGAATTAAGATAAACATCATCCAATTGGAATCAAATCTCAACAAATCAAAGGATTTACACGAATCGGAGTTGGTTTATTTAACCGTCGATCCGATTTGCTTCGATCGGAGGAAATCCGAGCTTATCTAGCTCGATTTCAAGCGCCTATAATAGAGGAGGAGTGGAGGAAGCTAAATCACAGATCACAATTGAGAGAAAGTGAGAAAAGAGAGCAAATCGGAGAGCATCGGAGGAAACCCAAAACCGTGAACCGCCGATCGGAGCCAAGCCGCCACTAGGAGACGTTCTGGGAGCAAACCACCGCCACCATTGGATTCAACACCCTCGAGAAGCTAGGATTTGACACCTCACCCGTGACAAAAGACCACCGGAATGCCGTGAACGAGCATCCTCCGTCGCCATGTCTGACCGATCCGATCTGATCCGACCCGATTCGACCCGACCCGCGCACCAACCCGGATCCAGGTAAGTCGGATTTTCCGGATTTTTTCAATTTATTTATTTATTTTTATTCCGATTTTATTTATTATTTGTTATTTATTTATTAATTTGTTGGTTATTTATTTATTTATTTGTTTATGTTTTATTTTCTATAAATAGGAAAATGTTAGAAATTAGATTTTTTAGGATTTAATAATGTAGAAAAATAATAATAATGTAGAAAAACAATATAAATATTAGAAAAATAATAATAAAACTTTAGGTTTTAAAATAGGATAGATAATATTTTAGGATAAATTTTTTAACAAAAATTCACAAAATTATAAAAATGATAAAAAAACTATAAAAATCATGAAAACTCAGAAAAATTAGAAAAATTGTAGAAGAATAAGAAAAAATCATAAAAATCATAAAAAATCATAAAAATTAAAAAAAATCATAAAAAATTAATAAAATAATGAAAATGAGTTTTATCACTTAGAAAAAAATCATTTTCTTCAAATAAATCCAAAATTGATGTTTTTCCTAAAAACCATTTTAAAAAATCAGATAAAAGTTTAGGCTTAGATTTTTTAGAAAATCCAAAAAAAAAATTAAAAACATAAAGCAAAAGAGATTTCAAAATTAAAATTCACAAACACAATTAAAGTTTTCAGAAAAGCGAACTACGGCTTGTTTGATCCTGACTAGCAGGTACGTAGGCACCCATTTGGGTCAACCTATAAAAAATAAAAAATCATTTTCTTGGAATAATAAAAAACATAATAAAAAGTAACAGAAACAAAATAAAAGACATTTCTAGGTGGGAACAATTTTAGGAGAATAGGTGGTAACCGTAAGGTTTTAATAGGTTAGCCTCCAGACTTAGAAACTCTGGTTTTCCCTTTTCCTCTTTTCAAAAACGAGAAGAGGAAATAACGACGACTAGTGGTCCAAATTAAGACTAATCCGCTCCTTTAGTCTTAATTCAATATTTCCCAACAACAGTTGGGTGGCGACTCTAAAAATCAAACGAAATTCCTAACTCAAGTCGAGGATCTATATTAGATGAGCATAGGGTCTAGTCTAGATCGGATTAGGAATGGGAATGCAAAAAATTAGACTCAACAGGATGGCGACTCCACTGGGGACCCATTCCAGTAGGCTAGCCACCTGAATCTCCTTAAGTTGTTCCTTTTTAAATTACAATTATTATTCTGTTACTAACTTTTCAGGGATTAGTTAGATTTTAGTTTTCTTTACTGTGGGGTTTGCATGCATAAGTTTATGTGAATAGATGCGGTCGAACCCGGACCGTCCTAGAAACCTAAGTCGGGGAGCCATTGTGTAGGTTTCAGGCGAAGTGAGTTGATCACCGTTCAGGACCGATTAGGCTACCCCACCCAATGCTTCGATATGGCCTGAGATCCATTTCTTCGAGAATGCGGGAGGCCATAGAGCTTGGGGACCAATTAGAACCAACCTACTTGCATACATAGCATCATAAGGGTTAACAATTGATAACAATGTAATGGTTTGTTGTTTTATTTTGGAGTTCAAAGCTATGTTTTCATAGTTCTGTTTGTAATTAGGCAATTTCTTATTGTAATAGATGGCTAGCACCGCAGTTGACCGCCTCCTCCGCAAAGAAATTCGGGTATACAAACCTTTGGACCCAAAGTTGGTACTGGACCATTGGTTTACCTTGTACAACTCAGAGGAGCAGGCCTTCATCCAGCAAAAGATCGGCTCCATCCTCTCACTGACAAAGATAGAGGTGAATTTGCCTTTAGTCGGAGCCATGCTCCAATTATGGGAAATTGAGCCCGCTGCTTTCTTTATCGGGCCGCATGAGATCACCCCTACCCTAGAGGAGTACACCCAGTTGCTACAGGCTCCAGCACTGACTGATCAAATCTACGCACTAGACCTTGAGGTCGGGCCAGCCGGTACCTTCAGCAGATTATTAGGCATCCGTAAGATAGCAGTCAACAAAGCCCTGGCAGACTGTAATGGATATTGCATACGTATGGATGATTTAGAAGCCTGGTTCATCGCCCGAGAGGACAATGGGGATAGGAAGGACATACTGTGTGGGGACCCCAAAACTTACAGACAGAGAAGGGTGAACGCTTTCATCTTGACAGCCTTCGCCACCATACTGTTCCCCACCGGGACCTTCTATATTCACTACTGGGTTGTAGAGCTGGTAACCCAATTTCTGGAGGGAAGATCTTACATCCTGACTCTATTGGCTGAACAGATCTGGAACTTGAATTTCCTCAAGAAGAAAGGCCATGGGATCCTTCGCTCAAGCCTCAACCTTCTGCTGATATAGTTTGTAAGCCACCTTAAGTGCTTCGGGCTGAACATGGTCCGAAAAACCTTAGCCTAGTAGGTGGATCTCGTACACTCATGTATAGAAAAGGTGAAGCTACTCGACGACCTTACCAGCCATAGTTGGGTAGAGGTACTTAGAAGTTTCAGTGCCGAGGATATTCTGTGGACAGCCAGGTGGAGCTGCTGTGACAAAATCATCTTGACCTGCAGAAACTTCCAAGTAGTACCTTTAATCGGAATCAACGGATGTATTGGATATCACCCCAACTTAGTGGTCCGCTAGTTTGGTACCATCCAAGATATAGTTTATCGGCCCTCGCTGGAAGCAATCACCTTTGAGTACCAAGATCCGAACCTGTTGGTAGCCGAGAGTTTGCTAAGCTGGCAGAGGTCAAAGCACTTTGGGAAGCTAGAATTGAAAGCTCGAATGTGGACCTCGGGGAGCTAGATGGCGAAGTGGGAAAGCACCGAGCCACCAGAGAGTTTGTAATTCGCCAGCTCTACCAGATAGGGGAGAGAGCATACCGGGTTCCAGATGTCACTCTACCGAGGCTAGACGAAATCAATCCAGAGCTGGAAGTCTACCTAGAGCAGGTCAAGGCCCGAATGGAGGTATACTTTAAAGCTGCAAACTATAAGAAAGACGTCTAGAAAGGACGATTCAAGGAATCCGACCAAAGGAACAAAGCCTTGGAAGCTCAATTGGAGAAGACCAAAGCCAGAGTCGAAGAATTAGAAGCCATCATCAATAGGAAGTTTGAGCCTCCACAACAGAAGACTAAAAGAGCTAGGAAATAGATCATTATTTGTAATCTTTTGATTATCGAACTCCAAAATTTTCAATACTAATAAAAGTAAAGTTTCAATATTACATTGTCAATCAATTGTCAACCCTTTTATTTTTAGCATCCGTGTGACACATGCATATCATTTTGCATACATCACACTAAAATAAAAAAACAAAATGCGCGCCTAGGTATCAAGATAGCTCCCAAGCAACCGAACCCTTCCAGAAGTCCAATTCTCACACGTTCAAGAACAAAAATGGCTAACAGCAGCAACAACCGCAACAACACCAATGCTGAAGCTACCTCGGACTCTAGGATCATGTCCCTAGAACAAACGGTCCAACAATTGGCTGCCCAGGTTCACCTCTTAACTGAAAGCATCGGCCTCCTACGGACCACTCAGCCAACTCAGGAAGAGTATTCAGGGGCCAGAAAGGGGAAGGCAGTGGAGGGACAGCCTCCGGAATATGAAGAGATCAATTCCCACCTTAACCCGGCCTTCGAATATGAGCCGAAGGCCAACTAGGGGCCGGCCTCCGATGACCTGAAAAGGGAAATGGAAGAGAGGCAGAAGGAGTTGGAGAAGCAACTCTTCCAGTAGCTCCATGACAAGATGAAAACGATTGAGGGCCCTGATGGTTTTAAACAAGCCGGAATCACCAATCTGCCAGCATACAGGGAAGAGGTATACCCTGAGAAGTTCAAGACCCCAGAGTTCGAAAAGTATGATGGGACCGGCTACCCCAAAATGCATACCAGGCTATATGCCCGGAAAATGAGCAAGTATGCTCAATACGACCAGCTCATGCTCCAGACATTCCAAGACAGCCTCACAGGCCCTGCACTGGTTTGGTATGCCCACCTAGACTTCAACATTGTCAACACTTGGGAGAAGCTAGCCCGGACGTTTTATGACCAATATAAGTTCAATATCGAAGTCGCCCCATCTGTAATTGACTTGGGGAGTCTCCAAAAAAGGCATGCTGAGCCATTTAAGGAGTATGCTCAGCGCTGGAGAGCCCAGGCCGCCAGGGTAGCAATCCCGATATCTGAGAAGGAATTGACATCCATATTTGTCAATACCCTAGATAAGACCTACTTTTCACACCTGGTAGGCCAGACCTCATCCAGTTTTGCAGAGGTAGTGGCTGCGGGATGCAGGATTGAGAATGCCATCACCACCGGCAGACTCCAAACAATGGAGCTTCCTAGGGTCACACCGGCACAAAGGCCTTTAGGAGGAAACAGAGCTAAAGAGTCCACTGTCAGCACGGTCCACTCTGGTAAGGTAGAAAAATCTGGGACTCGTGTGACATTCCAGACCATGAGTACCCCAGCCTAACAACCCATGACAGGTCACGCCCAGGCCGCTAGGGCCCCAAGGTAGTTCACTCCAATCCTTATACCGCTCAGTCAAGTCTTCGCTCGGTTGAGGGCAGACAACTTGATTAGTTTCGAGCTGCCCAATGACTGGTACAGGCCTAAGAATTTCGACTCAAGCCTCAAGTGTGACTACCATATGGGACAAGAGGGGCATTCTACAGATAGGTGTTGGAGGCTCCGGCACAAAATCCAAGACTTAATTGATGCAGGAATCATACAGTTGGATTTCGTGAACGCCCCAGCACCCAATGTCAACACCAATCCACTGCCCAATCACAAGCCCACCATTAGTATGATCACATTTGAGAAGTCGATTCCCAAAGAAGCCCCTAAGCAGAATACGACGGAGCAGCAGAAGAAGCAATCCCATCAAGCTTTAGAAGAAGCATCAAAGGCACACATTAAAAATAGGTGGTTAGCCGGAGACCCAACGGTCAGCACTTTGGGAGAATCACACGGGAGATTTCAGTATTTGGTAAACTATTCTTATACCCCGACTGAGCAGGGGCCGCCTAGTGGATAGGGACCAGAATTTGAGAAAGAAGACAACCCGTCAAAGGAAGAGGAGAAGACTATCAACATGATCAACTCTCGTCAGAAGCCCAGGGTTATACAGTGCTACGAGGGACAATCAACTGAGGTACAAATCCCAAGAAAAAGATATGTATTCAATGTCCCGATAGCGGCAGAGAATTACAAGGCTGCACCGTTCGACTATTGGGCCCTCGAACATGAGCGGCCTCCTATGGTGGGAGGCATCACATGCTCTGGGAGATTATACGATCCAAAGTATAAAGGCCCGACTGAAGAACCCAATGTGGAGAAAGGAGAAGAAGAGGAAGGGGAACTCGTTGCATTTACAAAGATGGTCAAGGCAAGTGAATACAAGATCATGGAACAACTAAATAATGTTCCAGCACAGATATCACTCATGGGCCTCCTCACAACATTCGAGCCCTACAGGGAAGCACTCTTTAAAGTGCTAAAACAGATTCAGGTCCCAGAGGGCATCGCCATTAACAAAATAGGTCACGTGGCGGACTCCATCTTTACAATGGACCAGATATCTTTCTCTCCAGAAGAGCTAGGAGAAGAGGGAGACCAACATACCAAACCACTGTTCATAGTGGTCAGGTGCAATGACACCATTGTCTCCCGGGTACTTATCGACAACGGTTCATCCCTCAACATTTGCCCATTGGCAACGCTCGACTTGTTGGGGGTCGATCCAAGCAACATAAAACCTAGCTCTATGGTGGTCAGAGCTTTCGACGGATCAAAAAGAGACATAGTGGGGGAAGTGAACCTACTAGTAGAAATTGGTCCACAAGTATTCCACATCGCTTTCCAGGTCCTCGACATCCCAAGGTCTTTCAACTTGCTTTTAGGACGACCTTGGATACATGCTGTTGGAGCCATCCCCTCTAGTCTCCACCAAAGGGTCAAGTTTATTGTAAGCGGGCAGATAGTCACTGTATTGGGCGAACAGGATTACGCCATATACAAAGAGACTGCCATACCTTATATTGGGGAAGAAGGTTCAGAAGACCTGGGGCTGTAGATTTTCAATGAAGTAAACATGGTGACCAGCAAGGAGGGCCATCAGTTTAAAGAGGGACAGCATGAGACGTTTGGACTGGGGTACATTCCTACGGCCGCAGAAGAAGCGCAAGCAAGAGGTGTCAAAGGCAGAATGAAGGGGAAGCCGATCGACGCCCAGATGTGCATCCCACCTCTCTAACAATCTTTCCGAAAGGCAAACATCATTCAAGAGCTTCGGATAAACGAAGAGGACGACAGCAAAGGGAAGTCAATCCCCCGCACATCCAACCAGCATCCGGCTCTGAACAATTGGTTTTGTTATCCTATCAGTAGCGCTAGGTTAGCTCGAAAGTAGAGAAAAATTATTAAGCAAATTTTATTGAGACTCTTTATCAAATTCAATTACAGTTTGTTTTCGTCTTATATATATGCTTTCACTTTTATGTTATTTAGATCTCCTACCATAGAACATCAGGGATATTTCGCGCAGGTAGAAAGTAAAAACACTGATATCGTTTCCAACGCTGCTGGGTCAGTTGTTGAAGGCGATATCCTAGACCACGAAATAATACAAGAAAATTGGCAAAAACATGAACAAAGCGGAATTTCGATCGACGAGCTTGTGGAGACAGTAAATCTAGGAAGCATGGAAAACCCTAAGAACCTCAAAATCGGGACTAGTTAGAGTGCCGAGCAAAAATGTGAGATAACTGAGCTATTAATGGAATATGCGGATGTGTTTGCCTGGTCATATGGTGACATGCCAGGGCTAGACCAATCAATAGTGGTTCATAGGCTTCCCACAAGGGAAGATGTCAAACTTAAAAAACAAAAACTGAGAAGATTTAGGCCTGACATCTTGCTAAAGATTAAGGAAGAAGTCAAGAAACTGCTAGAAGTAGGGTTCATTGAAGTATCCGACTACCCAGAATGGGTAGCAAATATAGTCCCCGTTATGAAAAAGAATGGAAAAGTACGCGTATGCGTAGACTTCCGGGACTTAAACCAAGTTACGCCAAAGGATAACTTCCCCCTACCTCACATTGATGTTCTAGTAGATAACACTGCGGGAAACCATCTCTTCTCATTCATGGACGGTTTCTCAGGATATAATCAAATAAAAATGGCTGAAGAAGATAAAACCAAAACAACCTTCATCACAACGTGGGAAACTTTCTGTTACAAAGTCATGCCCTTCGGTTTGAAAAACGCTGGGGCAACGTATCAGAGAGCTATGGTCGCAATACTTCACGACATGATGCATCGAGAGGTTGAAGTATATGTCGACGACATGATAGCCAAATCCAAAGAAGGAGAAAGCCATATGGATATCTTGAGGAAATTGTTTAAATGACTGAGAAAATTTCAGCTCAAGTTAAACCCAGAGAAATGCACTTTCGGGGTCACAATGGGGAAATTGTCAGGGTTTGTTATAAGCCAGGAAGGGATTAAAATCGACCCTGACAAGGTAAAGTCTATATTAGAGTTACCTTCCCCACGCCCCATTAAAGAAGTGAGAAGCTTGCTGGGAAGATTAAATTATATAGCTCGTTTTATCTCACAGCTCACCGACAAATGCCGGCCATTATTCCGTCTGTTGAAGAAGAACGCCACAATAGAATGGGACGACGAATGTGAAGAAGCATTCAAGACAATCAAAGACTATCTTATAAAACCTTCGGTCTTGATAGTCCCGAAGCAAGGAAAGCCCTTATTCTTATACCTTACTATACTCCCTAAATCCATGGGATGCGTATTGGGCAGAAAGATGACGAGGGAAGAGAGTGTTCCATATATTACCTGAGCAAAAAGTTCACAGATGGGGAACAGAGGTACTCAGAGGTGGAGAAGACGTGTTGTGCTTTAATCTGGGTCATGCATCGACTAAGGCAATACACCCTTTACTACCATATTGAGCTGTTGACAAGACATGATCCCTTGAAATACTTGGTAGAGAAGCCAGCTCTGATAGGAAGAATCTCTAAATGGCAAATGCTCCTATCCGAGTTTGACATTACATACATAAATCAGAACTCGATGAAAGGGCAAGCCTTAGTCGACCAATTAGTAGAACACCCGGTCGAGACAGATTCCCAAGAACTACAAGCCTAATTTCCAGATGAAAATATATTAACAGTGGAAGATATACCGGTAGAAGACTTTGGGATAGAGCAGAACCCGAAATGGAAATTGTTTTTCGATGGAGCCGCCAACGTATTCGGTTGTGGGGTTGGGGCAGTATTGATATCCCCAGATGGCACTCAATTCCCTGCAGCAACAAGACTTACATTTCCATACACCAATAATATCGTGGAGTATGAAGCATGTATTCTTGGCCTCAAAATGGCCTGTTAAATGGAAATCCGCGAATTAGAAGTATATGGAGATTCGTCGTTTATCATACTACAGACAAGAGGGGAATACAAGACTAAAGACCCCAAACTGGTACCGTATCATCAACACTTGACAGAGCTAATTGAAGAATTCAAGGCAATCACTTTCACATACATCCCGAGAACTCAGAATCAGTTTGCAGATGCACTAGCCACACCAGCATCTATGATCCAGATAACAGGGGGAGCCGAAGTTCAACCGATGAAAATAGACATCGAAAGTCGGCCCGCTTACTGTTTAACCATTGAAAAAGTACAAGATGACAAGCCCTGGTATCACGACATCAAGACTTTCCTCCAAGAAAGTAAATACCTTGAAATGGCTAGCAGGAATGACCAAAGAACAATCAGAAGGTTAGCAAGCCATTTCTTACTAAGTGGGTCTGTACTCTACAAAAGATCATTTGATACCACCTTGTTGAGATGTGTGGACAAAAATGAAGCACACGAACTGATGAAGGAAGTACATGAGGGAGTATGTGGACCTCATATGAATGGCTACATGTTGGCCCGAAAAGTCATGAGGTTAGGATATTATTGGTTAACCATGGAATCGGATTGCATAAAATATGTTAAGCACTGTCATCTGTGTCAAGTCTACGCAAGCCGGATAAATGCTCCGCCCAATGAGCTACACTTGTTATCAGCACCCTGGCCTTTCTCCATGTGGGGAATTGACATAATAGGCCCGATCACTCCGACAGCATCTAATGGCCACAGATTCATACTAGTAGCCATTGGTTACTTCACCAAGTGGGTGGAAGCTTCATCATATACCAATGTTACAAAGGGGGTAATAATCCGCTTCTTAAAAAGGGACATAATAGCTCAATCTGAGTCCATCATCATCGACAATGGTACCAATCTTAATAACAAGTCGATGATAGGTTTATGTCAAAAATTCCACATAAACCACAGAAATTTAACTCCCTACCGACCTCAAATGAACGGGACAGTAGAAGCAGCTAATAAAAATATCAAGAAGATCATCGAGAAAATGACAACAACTTACAAAGTTTGGCACGAAATGTTACCGTTTTCTCTCATGGCTTATAGGACTTCAATAAGAACATCTATGGGAGCTACCCCTTACTCATTAATATATGGTACAGAAGCAGTGTTACCAGTTGAAGTTGAAATACCATCATTCAGAATCCTGTCGGAAACTCAACTGACTGAATCAGATTGGGTAAGGAAGAGGCTTGATCAGCTGAATCTGATTGATGAAAGAAGGCTTACCGCACTATGTCATGGCCAGTGTTACCAACAAAGAATGGCCCGAGCATTTAACAAGAAGACGAGACCTCGATACTTCAAAGAGGGGGATCTGGTACTAAGGAAGGTTCTCTCGAATGCCCAAGACTCCAGAGGGAAATTTACCCCAAACTACGAAGGCCCTTATGTAGTGAAAAAGGTTCTGTCAGGAGGTGCTTTGATACTAACTCAAATGGATGGTCCGGAATTGGGAGACCCCATTAACACAGATGCTGTAAAGATGTACTATCCTTAGGCAAGGGAATCGAAATTTTGCCAATGTTTATGAAAGCCAATATTCGATACAAATTTCGTTGAGTCGAGTTTTTACTTTTTATAAGCAAAGTTAATATCCTTGAATGGTCGATAATCCAAGTCAATTCCCATCACCACAAATATTCCTAAACACATTACCCACCACTTCGCCAATGAAAGATAAACACTAAAATGATAATGAATCTCAATATATTTGGTAATATAGTTCCATCTACTTTTGAGCAATAGAACATAGTGCATTAGTAGGGTAACATTACCATCAAAAGAGCCATGTGCATAAAGAAAGGAAGCACATCAAAATTTTCAACCCCGTGTCAAGATGGGAAGAAATGAAGCAAAAGCAAACCAACCCGAAGGTTCGTTTGTTTGGTGGCTATCCATGATAAACTGGCAAGCATATTAAAATAAATAATAATAATAACTATCATGAAAAGCAACACATCATTTAGCTCAGTCCGTAGAAAACATATTCAGAAGCATAAGATGAGTTAGCCCATAGTTGGGCACTTGTCTAAACATTCCCTTTAATAGGGTAGTCAGCCCAAAAAGGGGCACTTCCCTAGATCTCTTAAGGTTAGCCCATAGGGGGCACCTTTTTGAGATATCAATTTTATCTTAGGTCAGTCAGCCCAAGATGAGCACTTTCCTAAAAAGCTGTTCTCAAGGTCAGCTCATAAGGGCACTTTTTGAGACAGTTCAATCAATTTTATCATAGGTTATTCAGCCCAAGATGGGCACTTTCCTAAAAATCTGTTCTCAAGGTCAGCTCATAAGGGCACTTTTTGAGACAGTTCAATCAATTTTATCATAGGTTAGTCAGCCCAAGATGGGCACTTTCCTAAAAATCTGTTCTCAAGGTCAGCTCATAAGGGCACTTTTTGAGACACTCTACCATAGGTTAGTCAGCCCAAGATGGGCACTTTCTTAAAAATCTGTTCTCAAGGTCAGCTCATAAGGGCACTTTTTGAGACACTCTACCATAGGTTAGTCAGCCCAAGATGGGCACTTTCCTAAAAATCCGTTCTCAAGGTCAGCTCATAAGGGCACTTTTTGAGACACTCTACCATAGGTTAGTCAGCCCAAGATGGGTACTTTCCTAAAAATCTATCTTAAGGCTAGTCAGCCCATGAGGGGGACTTTCCTAGATTCTCCCGATTAGTCAGCTCTTGGGGCACTTTTCGGAAATATTCTTCCAAACAGTTGCTAGTCTAACAAGATGCTTTTGTTGACAGGTAGCCAGCTCATAAGAGCGCTTCCTAAGTAAATTTTCTTTCCAAGGTTGCTAGTCTGATAAGACGCTTCCTATCATCATTTCTTCCACACAATGCTTGAGGTGTTTCCTATCACCAATTAGTCAGCCCATAAAGCACTGTTTGGGGAGGGAACATTACTCTAAATTGTTAGGACCATCTTAAATCGTGGGATTATTAGCTCCTGGAGCATTTTCCTACCAAAACAAATGCCAGGTAACTAGCCAAACTAAGGCGTTATCTATTTAAGAGGCCAAAAACGGCATCTTTCTTGTCTTTATAGTTAAGTTTTTCAAACTTTACTACGAAGAGGGGCAGCTGTAAACACCCCATTTTTGTCCTAGGAATGAATAATAATCACTAATAATCAATTCTTAATTTTTTCCAATTTTTTTTCAATTTTTCTTTAATTTAGCATAAATAATAAAAATATTCAAAAAATAAAAATAAATAGGAAAACACATCAATTTTGAAAAATGATTTCAGAAATGGCAATAATAAATAATAAATAATTTTTTGCAAATTTTTGAAGTTTCAAAAAATACAAAAAAATAAAAAAATCGCATTGTATATATGTAATTTGTGAATAAAAGAAAATCAGGAAAATGGGCTAGCCCAGCTGGTTCGGACCACGGGCTAAGGCGCGCGCGGGAGGGCTTGGTCGTAGGTTCGAATCGCAGGGGAAGCAGTTTCTGCGTTTTGAGTTTTTTTACTTATCCAGGATACGTGGCAGCATCCGATTAGCTGGAGGAAACGCACGCGCATGGCAGCATCTGATTGGCTGAATGAAACACACGCGCTAGGCGCGTGATCATCTCCTACCTCAGGTCCGAGATCGCCGGCGAAGGAAAAATTCGAATTTCGGCCGTTTCGATTCGATTTTTTGCACAAATCCGACAAATCTTCAATAGAATTGAGATAAA